>JAOXJP010279255.1:0-19620 GCA_025762735.1 Platanus orientalis | reverse complement strand
CAAAATCATATAATCTTTATGTAATTACTTGTTTCATTAACAAAACTTTTAAACTTCTCATATTTTCTAAGAAAACAGGGCTTAGAACATGAAGGATCCGTTAAAATTCTCAAGCAAAGCTCTAAGATCTTAAACAAGAAACAAAACATGTAAACTTTATGTGATTACTTGCTTCTTATTATTGAAAATTGAATTCCTAAAGCTTGTTGTATTCTTCCTTCTCTTTCTTTTCCAAATCTCCAAAGTTTTCTTTAAACCCTAGCTTTTCTCTTCAAAATATCTACTATTGCAAAACTTTTTCAAAAGATCCCCTTTCTTATGAGTTGTTATGTTTTTATAAGCCTAAACAGTAACCCTAATTCCCAATTTCGTATTTAGGTAGGTCTCTATTGAAAAAGTCTTTAAAATTGTGTAAAAATCACGGTTGTATGGAATTTTCCGCTTTGATAACGTTATCCCGCTAGAATTTTTTTAGCACAAGCACCCAATGGAAAAATGGTCATTACTTACTGTTTTTTTTTGTTGGAAACTAGACTTCAAGAGATTTTCAAGAATATATAGTTTGAAATCTAATTTATTCTAAATTTTTTATGTGTATTTTTAAAGTTACCCCAAAATCTATTGATTCAGACGACACTAGACTATATAGACACTTTTTGTAAAAATTGTAATTACTTCTTTTAGGAAACTTCAATTCACTTGTCGTTTGTCGCATCAGAAATTAGACTTGTAGATATTTCCAAGCATATATTATTTGTAAGGTGATTCCTACAAGATTGATAGATATTTCCTTCTGAAGTTGTGCTATTTGTCTAGGACAGCTTAAAAAATTGTCATGTCCTTAATCCCTTTTTTTTTTCCTTTACTTAGTAAGTTGCCTTTAATTCTTTCGTTTGGTGTCTATTTCACTTGTCATTTGTTCCGTAGGACTCTAGACTTCCACGCCTATCCAAAGGTATAACTTTCACTTATAGATTCTTCCTACATTTTTGTTAGTGTCTTTATAAAGTTGCTTTAACATTTAGATCAACATATATGCATTAAAGTGATACTATGCGTGTACATAACTTATATGACATGTGTTAGCATCCTAAGTGTGACACGTATACAATAATATGTGTCTTGGTGCGGGGTGTTACATTTAACCCAAAGAACATTAGAATATTTTAGCATTTTTCAAGCTTAGTTGGCAAACAAAGCTTTATTAAATGCATGAAGGTCCCTAAATCCTAACCCTCCATTTCCTTTATTTTTCTTTAAGGTTTTCCATTTAACCCAATTTATTTTTTTTCAATTCCAATTTTATCTCACCAAAAAGCCCTTTGCTGTTTATTTATATTTTAACAAATTCTTTTTAGGAGTAAGAAAACTGACATTGCATATGTTGGAAGGGAGGTTATTATTACTTTTAATAATATTTCTTTACTTATTTGATTTAATAAATTTTCTTTCCACCCTTATATTTTCTTTGATATTCTTTCTCCTATATAAGAAAATAAGTTTTCTTTTTTCCTTCCTATTATTGTTGGTAGACCTAAGTACTTTCTAGGATTTTGTACTTGTTTAATATTTAATTGATTAGTAACAATATTTTTTAACATGTTGAGGTGTATTCTTGCTATATTTTTTTTTTTCGATTTTTCATAATTTACTATTTATTTTGATATTTTTCTGAATTTTTCTACAATTTTTTTATGTTGTGCATTTTATTAGTATCTATTTTAGTAAATATGTAGTAGTCATCTACATATAATGAGAACAAATCCTTTGCAACAGGCTTAAATAACATTAAACAGAAACTGCCATCAAAGAATGACAAATATAAAAAAAGAAAGAGATTCCAATGTTGGACGGGAATTTTAATGCATATGTCACATTGTAAATTTACAAGTGGGTCCACTTATAACCACGAGTCATTCTTTGACCCCAGTTTCTGTTTAATACACACACACACACACACACACACATATATATATTAATTTTATTGTTAACCTTTCCATACATATTAAAAATAGATTTGGATAAGGTGATATAGGATCTCCCTATCTTAGTCCCCTAGTACGAATTATTTGATCACTTGGGGAAGTATTTATTAGTGTCTTATAGCTTTGATGATCTATACTTCATTATCCATTTATTACTAAATCCCATTTTTATCATTATATTTTTTTAGGTATTTCCACTCTACCTTATCATAGGCCTTACTCATATACAGTTTCATTGTCATATAGTTTTTATTAATCTTGTTTAGTTTTTTTCTTTTTTTTTTTGCTAATAATCTTGTTTAGTTTTATAAACCTTAATATTCCATGTGTTAGAATAATATTATTTTATATTTGTCTAATTTTTTTTTTTTTTTTTTATAAATGTACAATGATATTTATAGTTTCATGCATTACCTCTTTTAATCTATTTGTTGATACTTTTGAAATAATCTTATATAGTACATGGCATAGACTTATTGGTTAAAATTGGATTATATTTTTTGGATTTCTAGTTTTTGGGATTAAATTTATAAAAGTTTGATTTATTTTTTGTAGGATTTTATTGTTATTTAATACTTCTATAGATGCATCTATTATGTCTTCTCCCTACTTGAAACCCATGAAGACGTGAAACTTTTAATTTTCTTAGCTCAAGTGCCTTTTTTTTAAAATTTTATTCCCTCTCTTGAAAGGGGCTTATCTAGATAGTTTTTTGAGGCTACTCACAAGGCACATTCCTCCTTCACTCTAATACTTTCAAAATTCTCTATATTAGAGTTACTTGAGGTAAATAAGGTTTTAAAGTAACTTATTGCTTCTATTTCCATATGCTTCCATTCTTCTATCCAGTTTTCTTCCTGGATTTGTAAGGCTGATGTTCTATTATGGTTCATTCTATTTAATGTTGTTGAATGGAACAATTTTGAAATTTTACCTCCCTACCTCAACCACTGGACTCTAGACTTTTGTTCCCACTATATCTCTTCTTTTTCTCTAAATTACCAGTCTTTTTTTTAACTTTTTTTTTTTTATTTCTTCTATATTTCTTCTCTCATATAATTTTTTTAGTATTTTGATCTTTTTTGTTTGATGTTTAATATTTCCAAATACTTCTTTATTCAATTTTTTATAAAACTTTTGTGGCAGTATTCTTATATCTCTTTTAACTTTATTCCATTTGGTTTCATCAAAAGAAGTATTTTAGCTTATTTCTATTTGTTTTTTATATCTCTCATCTTGTGTCCATAGCCAATCAAACCTAAAGGGCCTTAGAAAGAACTTTTTCTTTGGGAATAAATTTAAAATTATAGGTGCATGGTTTGATCCTATGGGAATTTGGTTATCTATAACTGTTTTTAGGTATAGCATTTTGCAAGTGAAGTTGGCTACCCCTCTATCTAACCTTTCTTTTACAAATTCATTATAATACTTTTTAAACCATGTAGCAAGGGGTCCCACATAATCTAATTCCACTTGTCTACCATCTTCTAGTACTTTCCTAGCATTTTTTATTTCCCAATTTGATAATACTTGCCTCTCTTTTTTGTAATCTTTGTTTCATATACAATTTTAGTCTCTCATCCAATTTAAGAAGGGTTATGTGACAGTTTTAGTTTTATTTGTTGAAGAAATGACTTCCTATTTCTTCTATCTAGTTCCTCATATATAAACATACAGGTCCATTTACTTCTTTTATCTCTTCAATTTCTACTAAGATAAATCTTTGACATGATTGCTTAATATAGCAAATTTAGTTTTTCTCAAGACAATTGCTAGTCCCTTTGATTATCCATTTGCACTAATACTATAGTTCTAGTCTGAATTAATATTTGTTTCTTTTTAAATTCTTGACTTTGACATTTTGTTTCTGCCAAAAAGATTATGGCTGAATTTTTTTATTATAATTTAGGTTTTTAATTCACGGATTGTCAAGGTTTGTCCAATTCCAAGCCATATGCTTCATTGGACCCTTTGGGGCTATTGAGGGATCACCTGATGAACCCATTTATTTACTAAGAAGATTTTTTTCTTGTTGAATTTATATGATATATTATATTTATTTTTCATTTGTCCTATCAAGTGTAAATTCCTAAACATTTTCCTATTACCATCCACTAGCAGAACTATTAGGTTTAAAATCTAGTAGGTTTAAAATTAAATGCATGCAAGGAGTAAAAATCCTTACATACTTGTACTTTCTTGGGAAAGTAAAGTATTTGATTCATACTATACTTTACCTTATTCCTTTGTTCCTGCTCTCCCTTTCCTCTGTCATTAACTCATTCCTTTTTTTTTTATCTTTTAAATTTGCTTTAGGGTTGCTATCTTATTTTTGTTTTTTATTGACTAACCCTGTTAGACATTTCTTCAGGTCTATGTCTTTTCCAAAGGCTAACTCATCATTAGTATTCTTTATTTTCTGGGTAGCATTTGGTAGCACTTTGAACTGAAATGGAGTATATTTAGTAGCCTTGCTACTATCATTTAATGTATTAGAATTACTTGGTTCTAGTTGATTGGTCAACTCAAGATCTAACCTAGAGTTTCCTAATGGCCCACCTATGTTTCTTAGTTGATCTACTTCTATCAAGTTATTTGGGTCAATGCCCAACTTCCCATTAGGTCTTGTTATGCCTATCTTATTTTGTGGGTTATAAAGAGGGAGAGTTGCTTGTCGCATACTTTCCTCATTTGACAAGTAGTGCTCTTTGATTGTCGGATTCTTACATTTTCAATCTATAAGACCTATTACTTTTTTGTCTTCTTTATCTTTCTTATTTTGGCTCTAATTTTATTCTCTAATTATGCAAAGCCTATTAAGACTCGGATTGCCATTGAAGCCTTGGTCTTTCTCTATTGCCAATGGTTCCTCATCATGTCAACGGATTTGTGGTATCCAATTTCCTTCTTTGTTGCAGCTTGTATTTTCTTTGAAGGTATATTTTTGAAAAAATTCTTTTTCCATTTCCTTGTAATATATACCTTGTATATATGCTTCATCCAAGATGTTGGACCGGTACCTTGAAATCACGCCATATCACCATAGCTCTTTCGTTGTATGGGCTTTATCTTGTGTCGGGTTGATTGCATGATTCCTAATACTACTAGATTCCTTAAAACTCATTGTCGTGTCTCTATGTGACACTGAATTGTCTCACCTTCATCTTGACTTGGTCTCATCTTCTTCGGTGGATCTGTTTTGCCAAGATGACCCCTCTAATGTTAACCACAACTAGCTATCATTTTTGTCAAAAAATTGGTGCAAGAGTCACACTTCACCTGTTTGATTATTTCTCTAAGAGGGATTGGGATGTAACACCGCACACATGCATCCCTAATGTAATTAGAGTAATTTGGTTTACATGAGTGATTGACCCGACCCAAAGACCATAGAAGATCTTAGAAAACTATGGGTGTATATCCAAACCCATGTGAGAAACACGTGCACATTAGAAGGCCTTGAAGACCTAATAAATAAAACTCAGCACAATCCTGATCGCTCATGCCTTTAGGTGAGTGCTCATAGTGAGGTACCCCCAGCACTTGCAAGGTGAGGCAAGCGATCGTGGGCAATATTGAGTTTCTGGATTTTTAGGGGGAGCGCTTGTGTGACCATGCAAGTGGTCGCACATGTGATTGAACACTTGCAAGGACATGTGAGCGGTCACGAGGGGCTACCCCGAGTGCTCGTGCCTTGGGGGGAGTGCTCACCACCTCCTGGATTCAAAAAAGAAGAGAGGAGAATGCCTCCCCATTTCACATAAAATCCTTTTAGAAGGGAAATTTTTGTACTATGGTATATACTTGTATATACCTCTTTTACACCAAATTAGATTAGAGACACCTAAGACAAATATTACAATAGAAGAGAAAGGAAGAATTAGGAGAAAGAGAGGAGAAATAGTTCTCTTAAGCCAAAGGTAAGCATATCTTCTTAGATCTAGACTTGTTTGATTAGATCTTGGAGAATTGGAATTTATATTCATGTTCTAAAGTGTTTTCCCATTAGATCTACATAAAATTCGTAGAGATTGAAGATTGAAGAAATGTTTGATCAAGGAAAATTTGAAAGAAGAAGAGGATTGTAAGTGCTATTGCAAATTAATGTCATTTCCTCATTTGTTCTTTTTAGATTTATAGGAATTTATGATGGATTTTACTGTTAGAATGCTTTTGATTATGAAATTATGAGAGCTTTGCTTTAATTTGATGATTCCTATGATTGTATGTGATTCCATTTTATTTGAATGTTATTTCCATCACCTATGTCAAGTTCCTTTGACGAATTCATGTTATCTATTGAAATCTCATGTGAATTACTATAAAAATTGAATCTAAGTATGTTTTGACTTCATGATTTTCTCCATTGATTATTATTTTGGGACCTTTTATTGGGCTGTAGCAATGGTGTGTCATTGATTACTTTTGAACCTTTGTACATCATTTTGGGACCTACCATTGGGTCGCAACAATGGAAGTTTGTGATATTGACTTGGTTAGTGCAGTTATTCATTTGAACCTATTGAACCTCATTGAACATAGTTTTGGAACCTCCCATTGGGTCGCAACAATGGAGAAAAATGATTGAATTTTTGAAATCTATTAAGAGATATGAACTAATGAATAAGACATTAATCAAGTCTATAAGTAAATGAACCATGTGATATAAATGTATTTGAATCTTAATGATAAGTGAGTGAACTATTGATAAAAAAAATGAAAATGAATATGAGTAATGATATGTTGACTAATTCCAAAAGTGAAAGATGACACAATTATCATTACATTGTAACACATACTCCTTTATTATCCATGGTATTGGTTATGATTATTATTTTTTATTTATTTACATCCATGGACTGATATGCTATTGCCTCCTATAATTTGAACTTAATATTGTTATCCATGTTTATGTTATTTAAGAAAAATCTATGTGTAAGCTATATCTGCTATCATTTGGATATGGTTTGCATTTGTAATTGTTGAGTCTATCAAGCTCACCCCAATTAACACAGGTTTGGATGAGCAGGTAGATTGAATGGATTGATGGCATGATTGTGATGGATCCGGTTAGAGGAAGATTAACATCTTACTACATTTCATTTTGAAACATGTCTTGGGAAATGTAATACTAGTACTTTTACAAATGGATTCAATGTAATAGAATTTGATACACTAATTGAAGATTTTATATTGGTGTAAGTATGGATTATGGGCATTGTACTCTATGCTCATGGTCATATGGATGTTGAATAGTTGATTTACTTTCTACTGCACACTATTATGAATGAAATGCTTATGGATATATGTTATGGAATGAGTTATGCTTTTGCTGAATATAAAGGTAAAGAATCAAGAGTATATGGTTTAAAGATCAAAGGCTTATATCTAAGGTAAGATATAAGTAATGTTTTACATTTCCACATGAAATTAAATTTTATGAAATATGAGACTATAATACGAATGTATGATTTTATATGATATGAAACACGGATTGAAGTTAATGTAATGATCTGAATCCGAAGAGCATACGGATATCATCCGAGTTTGGATTTTGATGCATTATAGATTGGGGTTTCGGTTGTTAAAAACTCCACTTTCATATGTCTACTGAAACCCCTTTTCTCTTGTATGATATCTACTTATAGGACTTTCTTTTTATCATTGAAGTTTGGAAATTTTTTGTAGGTTGTTGGGAGTTTTAGATCGCTTCTATTCTTACGGACTAATAATAGATGAGGTCTACGTGGTTGGTCAATTTTGATCCCCACCGTGATCCTCATGTATTTTTTGGTTAAATCCCTTTGAAAGACCCAATCTTTTTTGCAAAATTTTTTGCAGCTGCTTTGGTGTAGTATTCAAGTGGTAAGTCATAAATGTGAAGCCAACAGTCTACTCATGAATTTTAACTCCTTTAGGCTCAGTTCTAGTTTCCAATGAGTTAGGAGAATCAGATTTTAATTAAAGCCCATGGGAATCCATCCATAACTCATTGGCTATCTAGTTGGTGGTGGAATTGGAAGATGCAGATCCCATGATCTATTCTTCACATTTCCATTTCCCATGTCATGGTGACCATCTTGCAAGTACGAGTTAAAGCCTTGAAATTTACATATCTCTCAGTCATGATTATATTGAGGAGCATAGCTCTCATATTTTTCATATCCAAATTTCTTTCCTTAACTATGACTCTATTATTAACAACCCACCAATTGCAGATTTCTTATATCATCAATTCTTCCTCCTCTGATATTTGTTCACCCACTTCTTCATTTACAAGTTCCCCTTGATCCCTATTCAACATCTTTCTCCCTTTCAACGATCTGACTAAGGTAATGATTTTTCTCTATGGCTTAATGAAAGAGATCATGCAGATTTGTTTTATTTGATTGAGACTGGTTGCTTGAATAGCTTGTATGAGACAAGATCTTTCAAACTCTCATCACCTTGGTGAGGGAGAGAGAGAATGAGCGAGTGAGCGAGAGTTGTAACTTTTCCATATATTTCTTATAACCAAAAAAAAAAAAAAAAAAAAACTAATTATCCTTTACACCTTTGCTGCATGACTTGTCCATCAAACCCATCTTTGCTATCAAATACTCAAAGACCATAGTAAGACATGTAGAAGGCGACCTCATTCTTGTTATCAAATCACCAAGACAATGTAATAAACATATGGTTGCACATCCTCTGCACCCATGGTGTACGCGTGCTCTCTTGTAGGTGGTGATGCCTATACATGCGAGACGCACCCTACTGTGAGAGGGCACACATACACCGCAGGTGCAAAGGAAGCAGCCCTTAGACATACACCATAATAAACACATGTGGATGGGTAGAGCTCCAAGGAAACTGTAAAGTGGCCATTCCTTGCATTTTTGTCATGTCAAATCTATTTGAGTTGACTTAGTATACAAACTTCCCTTTGATGTTGATGGATGAGTTCAGATTAGTAGCTAATAAGTTATTGTCCCCTCAAATTTCAACAACTAGCTTTATGGTGAATATTAATTACTCTTAAGTTTTTTTTTTTTTTTCGTATGGCCACTTGTGTCCACTTGACTATTGCACTTAAAGTGGGACCTGCATTATGATTCAAGCGGAAAACCTTGCATCATGCACTAAATAATTGTTGGCAAGATTTAATCCCTATCCTCTCTCCTGAGAGGATAATGTTGTAGCCACTGAAGAAAGGCCTAGATTTGCGACTAAGGTCTTTCAAGGCCTAGATTCGCGACTGAGATCTAATTCATGAGTAAGTACCATCAAGGTCCAAATTTGTGACTAAGATGGATTTGTAAATGAGATTAGTTATAAATGGGCTTTGTTGTAAATGATCAATTTGACAAAAAAGAGGCTTGTTAAGCAAGCCAATCCATACCAAAGCTCATCAACTCTCCTTAGGAAAGGCTTAGTCGCAAATGAGAAGCTTGATTGATGTCCACCAAAATGAGGACAAATAAGGGTGGTATGTGAGGTGAAAAAGAAGCTCATCACTACTATAAGTAATGAAAATGGGTTAAAACCCACATTGGCTAAGTTTTGAATTAATAGATAGAAAGCGAAGATAAAAACCGCAAACAAAGAGGAGGAAAGAGAAGGATAAAAGAGAGAAGGAATCCATTGATAGAAAACCTGTCTCTTCATTCTTCCTTTTTTTTGGGTGTGTGTTGTAGGACAATAAACCCATTGGAGTCCTTGGATAAGAAGCTCACTTGGGGAGCTTTGCTTTGCATCCTTAGGTTGAGGACCACCTCAATTTGAGTGTATTCATTTAGAAGAATCTTCTCTCATATATTATGCTTTTAACCTTGTCTTCTTGACTTAGTTTTGACATATGATGTTCACTTTGTTAAAAGGAGACTCTACCAAAATTATGATAAAATTTAGACCATTTTTGTCACTTTGTTTTAAGCACCCAACCGTTTGGGAAATAAGTTTGTATATGAGGCATCATGAATCTCTATGGGGAGTGCACCTCATTGATAGACATGACTGAGTGTGAGCTTAGTTGTATCTTAGGGTTAGCTTGACCACAGTCCCTTGTACATAGAAGTGGGTGGCCTCAACAATCCTCAAGAAATGCGATAATGACACCTCCTTGTCTCATATCAATCTAGTGAAAACTATATCTGGTTTGATCCCTTAATGGCTTATGTAGGCAACATGAGGGTATGAAAAGCCCTAACAGCTCAACTCTAATCTAAAGACCCTAAAATCCACCTCTATTATGTGAATAAGTTAGATGAACTCAATAGCTCTTGCAGGTGATTTGTGATCTCAAGATTTATCCTAGAATCCAACAGATTATAAAGTACAAAGAGTTCTAAAACCCTAAAACAAAATCTTACTAAAAACCTAAAGAACTTGCCAAAAATATTTCTCACTCAAAATCCTATGAACAAAACATTATATAGCAGTGAAAATCCCAAGAAATCATACTACATAACATGATTTTAAACCCAAAAATACCCCTAGAAATAGACCCCTTTTGGTTTGGGTTGTTGGACTCAAATTGTTTCTTACCATTCACCTATTATTTAGGTAATCTGGGTCACTCTCCAAATCATACAAATGGGTTGCACTTTGGGCTTCTTTTGGGTTGAATTGGAGACAACTTCACAACAATAGATTTTTGATTCACAATGTTGACTATTAGAGAGATAACGTGCTTGAAGTTCGAGCATTATTTGATTTTTTTTCATTGTGTTTGTTTTGGCATTGGTGTTACTATATGTGGATGGTGATGGAGGGTTCATTGGATACAATTTTGGAGAAATATAATAGTTTTGGTAGATTGAACATAGCTGACACCAACAGGCTTGGTGTCTCAGGTGATGCATCAAATAACACTAGATACTCAGGTGTACAACATATGGAAAAGAGAGACCGGGTGTTTCTCCCATGCTGATCACTTTGACAACTAGGTTGGTTCTTTTAGAGCTTTGTGAGATTTCCTTAACAAGTAAGCTCATCAAGAACCAATGATCCCATGTGGGGGTGTCAATGTGTCGAGCTTTGCCAAGCTCAACTCAGGCTCATCACACAATGACCAAGGTCAGGCTTAACTCAAGCTTGTGACAAGCTTGAGAACTGAGCTCAGCTCAGCTCACCAACACAGTAGAGAAAATCATTGTTTGACATGTGGATTATAAGGGTTGAAATGTTAAAAAAAAATACTCAAATGTAAGTACTCGGAAAAGTCATCGAGAAGCACTTCGTGCATGTAAAGAGTACAAAAGGCAAGCACTAAGTCAGTCTTCATTGCAAATTTATTTTGGTGTGATTGTTGTCTTAGTACACAGTAAATGGTACACATTAATAAGTATAAATATAAATATATTTTGATTTATGTATTAAGTACTATTTTTTTGGGTGAAAACTTCATTAAGATGAAGAGGATCTAGAGGACTTGCCCTGTAAGAACCACCTAGGGCAATCCCCAAAAGTACAAGGGCTTGAAGATCTCTCCTGGCCATATCGTGGGCATGGCCATTAAAGGTTCTGTCAACATGCCTAAGAGTAATAGAGTCAAAGTTTGAGATTAAAGATTTACAATCCAGGAAAGAAATTTGAAGATGCTAGGGCACTCAACAAAGCTCCCATTTAAAATTCTAACTGCTTTAAGAGAGTCCGAGAGAATCAAAACCTTTTAGGCTTTGACTTGATCAGCAAGCCTCAACCTCAAACCAATAGCCTCCAGCTCAGCATCCAACGACGACATTCCTTTTCCTCATACACAACTCCCTTCCAATTGCCTTCCTTATCAATTGCTACTGCACCCATCGTAGACTCTCTTTGATTTAGCAGAGATGTCACATCAATGTTTACCTACAAAATATCCTCTTGGACATCCAGATGAAAAAAAAATCCATGACAACTTACAAAACTCTGGGGCACTTTCTTAGTAGGCTTCTGAATCTGATCCAAATCCCCGCATAATAGAGAAAACTGCTTCCTTAACTTTCAAAGGATTAAAGGGATGGTAATAGCAAATAATGGAATTCCTATTTAACCATGTAAACCAACACATTATAGATCTATTTCTTAGCACCAAACATAGCTCCTGTTTTGGAAAACCATGAGAATTAAGACCTGAAAAAAGCCATTCCCGGAAGGGGTCATCCCCTCGAGAATAAGTCATTACAATAGGAATATATGGATCCCTGATTTTTAAAGAAAATGGACATGAGACAAGGAAGTGGAAGATAGATTCATTTGACTGTTTGCATAGAAAGCAAGTAGGAGAGAAATGTGGAATTCTTCTATGAATTTCTTTGCCCGCAGCCAAGGCCTCATGACAGGCCCTCCAAATAAAATTTTGAATTTTTCTTGGCATATCAAGAGCCTAGATAAGCTTCCAAAACCTTACATTTTCTTTTGGACCACCCTCACCTAACTGATTTGCAAGTAAAGCATAGGTTGATTTTACCGAAAATCTCCCTTTAGCATTTGGAAACTAAATAAGCTTATAAGAGTGCACTATATAATTTATCGGGGTGTAGAGGATAGCTTGTCTCTCACCTTTTTCTATGAAGGCTTCAATTTGAGAGAGATCCTAAGAAGTCCCATCCCCATTAATCAGGTCACTTACATGTTGTACATTACAATCCATTGGTCTTTGGGAAGACAACTTCCTAGATGGTTAACTTTTCAGCCATGGACCTTTCCAGGGATCATTATCCCTCCCATACTTGATAGTCCATAAAAAACCCTCTAGTAGGGCTTCTCTTCCTTTAATAAGCTTCTCCATTGCCAAGAGCTCGAGCTTTTCCTTGGAGCATGAAGAAAACTTTGGCTTGGGAAATATATTAATTTCATAAGCCTAGCCCATGGGGGTTGGGGTTGAGTCATCAATCTCCAGTCTTGTTTTGCAAGCATAGCTACATTCACAAGGTGGAGATCTCTGAAGCCCATACCCCCTTAGGATTTTGTGCATCTTTGTTTGGTCCAAGCTATCTAGTTTATTCTATGCTCACATCCTCTACGCTAGAGAAAAAGTGAGCTGCCGTGAGCTGAGACACAAAGGGGGTGGTGGGGCCTGCAAAGAATGTATGGGGCCCACCCCCCTTTGTGTCTAGGCTCATGGTGGCTCACTTTTTCCTCCACGTAGAGGATATGAGTCCATTGGAAACTCCATCCCAAACTACAAGGCCAATGATCTCTTATATCATGTGTCAGCACCCAAATTTTGACTCGGGTCAGTTGATAGAATAAGGATAGCATGACAACATTTAAGCATCAAGACCCTAAGCACCCTTCGTTTAGGAAGAGAAAACTTGGAATCTAGGAGGTTAGGCATTGATATTTCAGTCACAAATGGACTAGCCAAAACACCTCATTACAACCCAAATGCACCATTCTAGGTTAAACCCTAACTCTCACAAAAGCATCAACAAGACTTTGAGGGTCCACATTTAAGAGCTCCGTCAATGTTATCTACAATTTTTCCAGCCTCTATAAGTCTTCCTTCAGCAAAGCATCATAGGTGGAAAAATTATCATTTTGCCCTTTTGCCTTCAAAAGCCCAGAACTCATTATCTACCACTCAGATCATTGAATTTCGAACTTGTTATGAAGCATCACAGGCAAAGAATCCTCATTTTTACATTTTTTGATCCGTGGGTAAAAAATTATCATTTTACCCATTTTACCTCTAAGAATTTACCCCTAGACCCTCAAAGGATCCCTGAAGCTTCTCCCATCACCAAAATGGTGTAATTTCAGATCCTATACATCCCTGCTTCTCCCAATTCTAAGAAGCTCATCACAGAACATATTGCTTGAGACTAGCAACAACCAATTTCTCAACTTATAATGACCCTGGCCAAGAAATGACCATTGAAAAGCTCTCCAAGATTCATCCAATCTATGAATCCAAATAAGTTGATTGCCATATTTCGGTCCCAGCCTTAGCTTCAAATCTTTAGGTCTAAAAAAAGAGCTTTGAAATCTCAAACCTTTGTGAAATCTCAAATCTTCTCTAAGGGGTTAAAAAGCTATTTAGCTGCATTTCACTCATATGGAGCCAGTAGGTTCTCCAAACCTCCAAATCAAGATCATTTGGTGTCCATCTCTCCGGAATCATGAGGCCTTCAAAAAACCGTGTAAGGAATGTGAGCTTTTGCGAAACTTATTTGTTCAGATTCCCTCAATTACACAAAAAAATGCAACAAATTAGGACAAAAAATCAAGTTCTCAAATGACTCTCAAGAGTTCACCCAAACTTAGAAACTCAGTCTATCAGCGGCTATCCCATAGTAATTCCAAGACCTCTAGAGTATCAAAGTTTAACAAGATTATAGAAACTCTGTATTCCTAACCATCATTTCTGCTCAAGCTAGAACAAAGCACTTTCTGTCTGTATTTGGCATGCAGAATGCCCTTAGAAATTCTCCCAGACTTAGAACACAACAAGGTTAGACCCATTTTCTTAGTTTTACCCTTGTCCTCAAAAGATCATTTCACAGACTTGAGCATTGGAGAATGTTTGACAGCTCAATTCCACTAGCCTTCAAGCAACTATAGAAACTGTATCTCTCCAAGTGACCCTGCTTCGAAAATCCCTCAGTAATTGCTTAGGAATCCAGTGGTTAGTTTGTCAGTTCCTATAGCTCTAGGACTTCAAGCTTCAAATCCCCTAAACATGGCTCATGGAAGAGACCTACTATAAGCACCTAATTTTGGCACAACCCTCAGTACCGGCATTTCTCTTCAAGTTAGCAAGAGGGCAGAGCAAACCCCAACCTCTTTTCGTAATCCAACCAATTTGAACCAATCAAAGCCAACCCCTATCTACTCGGCCCCTTTATTTGGTTCATTTATCATATTTATTAATTTTCATTTATGTATTTGATTTTATATGTTATTTATTATTTATTTAAAAATAATAATTATAGTTATTATTATTATTTCCTTTTTTATTTTTCTTTTCATTTATTTATTATAATTTTCTTCTCTTTATTTTTATTTGTCTATCCCCCCGTGTCCCCAATTCACAAGCTGACACGTGATGGTCTTTGAATTTGGTGCCTCTTTTAAATAGGGAGCAAATGTTTTTAACCCTATAAATCTCATATTATGGGTACCTAATTTTTATTCGAAAACTATTTTTACAATTTTGACCCTATACACCTCACCTTTTACATGGAAAGACATGAAGGGGCTTATTGTTTTGGGTGGGCAAAAACCACCTCCACCAAACCTGTTGCTCCCCCCATTTTTGTGAAAGACCCTCACCCTCATCTCTGTGAAATGGCGGAACTCCTCCCTCACCTCTATCTTCTGCCCTCTCCCTCCTACAATCTGGTTCTCTCTCATTTATCCCCTCTCACAATCCTCTCCCTCAAACTCTCCCATTTGTTGGTCCTTCCTCTCTCGGGTACCCTGTATTTTAGTCTTAAAACTATTTTTACAGTTTTAACCCCACACACTACCTCTCTCTCTCTCTTCATGGTAGGGAGACCCCCTTCGTCGACTGAAGGCTGTGCACCATCCGCATCTCTCTCTCTTCCATTTTTGCGAAGCCATAGACGACTTTTTTCTCACTCTCTCGAGTCACCCCCTCTATCCTTCTTTCGCGAAACCCCTTAACCCCACCAGATGTGCTTTCTCTCTTAACTCTCTCTCGTTCCCTCTCTCTCTTTCCTCATGGATGAGCAACGCCCTGCCTGAGCCCCCTTCTCCGCCGAAGCCCCTGTAATCACTACCCCTTTCATTTCTTTCAAGCTAACGGTCTCATCTCTTTTCACATTTCCCCTTCTATGAAAAACCCAGCCCCCCTTTCCAGCTTGCTCACTCCCTCACTTCCCATTTCAATGAAAGCCCTGGCATCCACACAGCTGCACGTCCTGCCTCTCCCATTTTTCTCTCTTGGCCAGGGCGTCCACTATTTCCCCTAGCCCTCTGATCCCTAGGTGATAGAGATGACACAAGATGATCGACGACTACCTTGAAAACCCCCCTTCTCATTGAAACCCCCTTCTTCTATAAAACCCTAAGAAATCCAAGGGGGGAAAGGGGGGATCGTCCGTACCTCCTAAGAGAGGGGAAATGACCATACAGAACATCTTGGTTACCCCCTTTTGATCCCAACCATCCTCTAAATTTTCTTCCTCATCCACCCTGGTTTTCCCTTGCCCTTTCTCAAAAATCAGCAATCAATTCATCTCCATTGTAAACTCTTAAACCCTACACCAAGCAATTGCTATTAACTCTCATCTCACTCTCTGTCCAACATCTGAGCTCAATAGTTCTCTCTAACTATCAAAGATGTAAGGAGGGAAGCCCCCAAAGGTCCTATTTAACTAGTGTGCTACAAAGGAGGGATTAATTTCTCTCCCATTTCTCAATTTCTCCAGGTATTTTATTTATTTATTTGCATCAGCAATTTGGGCATGCTATTTGATTTTTTTTATTACGTGGTTGACGTGTCATTCCTTTTAAACAAGCTTTGTAAATTATATACGTATTGGAAGATGTTGCTGTTGCCCTAAGGTGATTTGGGCTTGATCCCTTCTTTTAAAGAATGGTGTTGCTTCTAACAAGTTAGTCATGTTGTTGGTAGTCAATATTTTTTCTTACTTCTTTTTATTTTTTTTAGTGAAGATAGGTGTTGTTACTCTGCTATTTGTTTATTTTTTTATCTATTCTATTGATAGTTTAGGCTGCAGTTGGGAGTTGTATGCACGGAATTTGAAGGCTTATTTTTATAGAAAATGATGCTGCTAATTTAGTTAGGAATGTGTCTGATTATTATTATTATTATTTTTTTGGAAAATGGAGTGATAAATTCAATGTGAGCTTAATGTTAGTTTTGTCTAATGTATATCATGAAATCATGTGGAACTCTCTTTCAAATTTTATTTTCTATGATATTAGAAAGATTAAGCCTTAGCTATGTTCAATAGTGGTTGAGTGATTTGTGCTGATGTAAGTGTCTAACACCCTTGATCATAGCCAGTTTTTTTTTTATTCATTTATTTATTTTTTCTCTCTACTGGTTTGGTTTGGGTGCTGACCTGATTGCTCTAGATGATAAAGGAAGAAGCTTTGATTAAAGAGACAATGAGATAAGCACACAAGTGGGGTCCACCATTTCAAGGCTCATGCCATTGTGTTGGCTTATGACCTTGGAAATTCCTTTTTTGTATGCAGTGTGGCTGAAACCCCATTCATCCCTTGCCAAGCTCAGGGGTGAGCCACATGAGTGTATAACAGTTTCTAACACAGCAGACGAAGGGTGCTCAAGGGGCAAAAATTGCCCCAAGCACAGTGCCGGTTGCTGGGTTGAACGAAACAGCCGAGAACTTCACTGGTTTCAAAATTTGACAATGTCATGACTTGGATTCCGTCAGGTACAGTTTTCAGAAAAAGAAAACTGTTGCTAAGGTGAACTTGTATGAGTTGGTTAACATGACAAACAGTCTTTTTAGAGCTATGATTCCTCTTTCTACATCCATATGTCTCATGGTCCCTTCTCATAATCAATAACTTTACTTTGGGTATTGTTTAGTCACTTGTTACAATGGATTTTTTTTTTTAGTTTAGTGTAGGTATTAATATTTGTCTGATTTACCCCACCTTCTTTTTTAACAAGGATGAGGTAGTTATCTGCTGTATATGGGATTTATTTTTATTTTTATTTTTTACTGAATTTCTACAAAAGTAGTATTGTTGTTTATAGATTTATTTTGGTAAGCATATTCTTTTGAAAATCTTTAATGAGAAGATATCAAGACGTACTCATCAACATGTTCTGGTTTGTTGTCCAATGATGTGTTCTAGATCCCATCTCTTCATTATTCATCCCTGCTATGTGTAGCAGGGCAGTAGCAAGATCATTTAGCAAATCTGAAAATTTGGGTTGACCTCAGCAACAAATCCATTCTTTGAATCTGATATTGGGCTAACCTTAGTTTTCCTAACAACAAACTCATTCATTAAACTTGATTTTAGGCTAATCTTAGTTTGCTCAATACCAATCCCATTTGTTAAAACTGATCCTGGGCCAATCTTAGTACATCCAAAAAGTCTAATCTGTTCTTAAACTTATGGCTTAGTAACTCTCCATAATATCCTCTACCATTCAACTTCAACAACTATCTGTCATAAGGTTTTATTATTGGACAAAGAAGGCAATGGTGTGCAAGCTGCGAGATGAAAAAGTTCCCCAATGATTGAAACATGAGAATCTGGGAATTAAGGGTTGTTTTTGTAGTCCATTCTTGTTGCAATGTCATTATGGGTTCACTTCCATTCTTTTTATTTTTATTATTTTTATTATTTTTATTGCAGGCTTTACCTAATGCTTCAGCTTTGTGATGTAAGCCCATTCGAAGTCATAGGGTGATCATGATTCTAATGAAATATTTATTCTTTTAAAAGTACCAAGCAAGATATAGTTTCTTTATTACTGATTTGAATTGATTCTTTATTTTTATCATTGTTATAGTCTTTTATGTATTCTGAAAGCCTCATTAAGGCAGGTGTGAATGGATTTAGTTGGACAAGCATCTTGAAGGTTTACTATTAAGTTGGATTCTTGTTTTGTTACTCATAGCACCTCAATTTGTTAGACTCCTTTCTCTATTTTATCATGGAATAAGATGTCACTTGTTATGTTAAATCTCCTTTGCATTTGAATATGAACAAATTCAATTTTCATCCATTAATTTACTTTCTTTGTTCTATAGTTTTGGTCCATCTTAATGTTTAAATGGTTTATTTATTTATTTGCATTCAATCCTAACCTATTGATTTTTGTTAACACAGTATTCTGCAACAAGTTTTTTTTTATCAACATACTAAATACATTAAGATTCACATTCTCTTATATGGTTTCATCATATCATGAAGATATGTTTCTATATGAATTGCAACAATGTTTGGATTATTTATGGCCTATAATTTCTTCCCTTTTTAGTTTATATGACTATTCATATCATTACATGTCTGCGAACCTCTATTGTCTTATTGGTTACGTGGAAAGCAATAGATAAGGTAGGTTATTTAACTTACCCCTTGATTTATTTTAATTCATTTAAAGTAGATGATTGGATTAATTGCAAATCATTTTATATGCAGGAGATACTCTAAAGGTCTTGGTTGAGGGGGGTGACAATGCAGTTGTAACATGACAAGTAAATTTTCCTTTTAGAGTCTTAATCTACACATAGTAGCCTAGTTTATTTGACAGAAGGATTTGTACATAACTAGTTTTAGATTTTGTTATGTTATGTATTATATTTGGACAACCTAGTTCATTTTACTTCAATCGTATATATACATGTGAATGGTTATGATGGATATGGAGCTATCAGGTGGACAGTGATGATGTGGATGTATATTATATTTGAAGTGTTTTTTTAAACTGTTGACTACCAAGTTATTGAAAAAGTGACATGGGGATCACTATTCATCCATTGGGGGTCCATATTACAGCCGTTATGCTACCGAAATTTCTACACGGCTAAAATTTTGGCAGAAATGGCATGTGGATTCTCTGCTTAATCTTAATAAAATGAGATAAAAAGCAATGGGTGAGATGATTAGATTATAAATTGAGTTGATCATGAGATTATAACAGGTTTAAAGTAGGGAACCACGAAAGCGGATGAGGTAGGGTGCCTAACAC
>JAOXJP010279244.1:0-19621 GCA_025762735.1 Platanus orientalis | reverse complement strand
GAGACAGTCACTCATATGGAGCCAATAGGTTCTCCGAATGGCCAAATCAGGATCAGTCGGTGTCCATTTTTTTGGAATCGCGAGGCCTTCAAAAAACCGTTTAAGAAACGCGAGCTTTCACAGGACTTATCTGTTCAGATTCCCTTAAATACTCCAAAAAGAGTAACAAATCAGGGCAAAAAAGCACGTGCTCAACCGATTACCGAAAATTCACCCAAGCTCAGAAATTCAGTATGTCAATGGCTATCCCACAGTAAATCTAGAACCTCTAGAGTATTAAAGTTACATTGGATTACATAAACCTTGTATTCCTAACCATCATTTCTTCTCAAGCCAAGGCAAAGTGCTTTCTGTTTGTATTTGGCACGTGGAATGCCCTAAAAAATTCTCCCAGTCTCATAATTTAACAAGGTCAGACCCATTTTTTTAGTTTCACCCCTACCTTCAAAAGATCATTTCACAAACTTAAGCATCGGAGAATGTCTGGGAGTTCAATCCCTCTAATCTTTAAGCAGCTACAGAAACTCTATCTCTCCAAATGACCCTACTTAAAAAATTCTCTAGCAACTGCTTGGGAATCCAGTTGTCAATCTGTCAGTTCCTGTAGCTTTGAGACTCCTTAAGCTTCATCTCCCACAAACATGGCCCATAATAGAAATCTACAGGAAATACGAGAGCATCCTTAGTCAAACAATCCTCGGGTGTCCAAAAAGGTATCTTTGGCACAGTTTCTAGCTCGGGTACTGTAATTCAGCATAGTCAGAGGCTATGGCTCACTCGAGCCAAGGGCCATTTTTCACCTGACAATTTCTAGGATCAATTTTTCCATCTTTCCTTACCAAAACCCATTTAAGAGCTTTCTAGGTCAGAAAACCCCTGATTTTACCCCCTTGTCCTTATCATAATTTGGTTCTAACTGGTCCGTTGCGATCAAAACATCTAAGACTTCAAAAACAAACACTAAGTTTGCATATTTTTTAGCACGATAGCCCATAAAGTAAGCTTGAAAGGTAAGGGAAAAAATTAATGCATTTAGGGTTAATGAGATCACCCATGTTGACTTTAGCTCTTTACCTTCATTAATGCTCATTAATGCATTCATACCTACAAAGACTCAAATTCCCTCACCCTTAGATGAGAATCCCTATGATGTCCCCCCTTCATCCACCCTTAGATCAAATGCATGAATTTCAAATACCAAGGGTGTGCACATGCAACCCTTCATCGAGCATAATGCACCCCCACCCTTGATTGGTTTCAACCAATCAAAGGGAGCCTTTGTGATGAGTAAGCTTATCTTCTCTCATTGGTCCATGTCACCGATCCTTGTGAAATTCAATCTTCACCCTTGCTAAGTAGCACTCCTTGATCTCACCCTTGAATTTTCACCCAACTAATCACAAGAGCTCATGTGGGTGACATGGCACTACACTTGTTTCCTATTGGTGCCATGTCACCAATCCAAGTGAGTTAACACAGTATCACCTTCCACCCTTTGTCAAACCATGGACTGCTTTTACCCAACCAATTACATGATTCCCTATGGGTGACATGACACTACACTTGTTTCCTATTAGTGCCATGTCACCAATCCAAGTGAAGTTAACACAAAACCTCCCTTCCACTTCAAAACCCCCTTCACCTCAACACCCTTTCACCTAATCCTAGCCCTCCATCTCAATAACCCCTTGGATGATCTTGGTCCTTAGCTCAACACATTTGGGGCTATAAATATCCCTAATTTTGTGCACATGAGGGTTACTCTTTGGAGAGAAGAAAGGAAGGAGAAGGAACAGTGCTCAAGCCCTAACCCTAACCCTAACCCTTGGTGAAGTAAGGTAAGCCTCGCCTCATGCTTAAAGTAGTTTCTTTGCTTCATTTTGCATGCCTCACATGCTGTTATGTTGCTCAAATTTATGCCATATGAATGCTTCACTTTGGGTTACATGGTAGAGGCTTAACATCCTTCATTTATGTTTATTTATGACCCTTGTGTAATGTAGATTTTTTTTATATTTTTGTATAACTTGGAATGAGCCTAATTTTTTTTTTCCCAACATGTATGCCTAAATCTATAATTAATTTGGTAATTTTTCAAGTTGGATAAGGCCTCGAGATGGCCCCCAAAACAGACCCCAAAATCTGGAATCTGTGTGACCCAGTTTAGCTAATTTATTGTCGATTTTTTGTAGAATTTTGTAGACATGATATTGAGTTAATTTTTAGATATGTTATTACCCTAGAATATTTATACATCTGATATTAATTTTAGAAAATTTCAGTGCACCTAAGGGGCCCAAATGGCCAAGTCAAGGTCATTGGATTTTAGTCCAGACTTAACACCCGAATTTTAAGGGAATTAAGATTCAGGCATTGAAAGATTAGACGTTAGATATTTAGGTGTTAGAATAAATATATGCTTATTATATATGGTTGAAAAGATATTTCTCTCAGCTTTCCAAATTGACCAACCACGCTCAATTTAGAATTTTATGAAAATAAATATGCCCTTTAGAGTGCAGACTGTCCAAAATCTAACACTTGAATTTTAACCTGTTAAAACTCAGTCGTTGATAGTAAATTTAGGCCTCAGTTCACAATCAGGCATTAAAAAAACATAGACTTATTATATATGGTTGGAAATATCTTTTTCTCAGCTTTCCAAATTGACTGACCACACTCAATTTGGAATTTTATGGAGAGAAATATGTCCTTTGGAGTACAAACTGTCTAAGCCTAATGCCTGAATTTTAATGGATTATAATTTAAGTGTTGGCAACAAATATAGGCGTTGGAATTTGGGACTCATCCTAGTGAATCCTGACCTTCTCTGAACCTATACACAGGCAAATGACACCTTGGAATTCATCTATGTGCTTAGGAACCTCTGTGGGCCCTGTTTTCTTTCCAACGCCTGCATTTTTATTCAGGTGTTGAGAGAAATTTCAGGTGTTAGGCCTGTGTTAAAATCCACATTTTTAAAATATTTGGTATTCTATGTTGGGCCTAAGGCAAAGGCCATAGACCATAGAAGGGCCCACCCCTATCTGTAACTTTCCACCCTTCTAGTACCCACATAAGGGGCTCAAAACTCGAGATCAGTTGTTGGCTTTCACTAATTGACGCCTAAATTTCCTCTGAATTAAAATTTAGGCATTGAGAAATTTAGGTGTTAGAGGGAAATTTAGGCGTTAAGCCTATGAAAGATAAATAAAACCCATTTTATTCACAGCTTAATTTCTTTCCTTAAATCACTTTATCTTCAAACCATTTCATTCTATAAACATAATCTAGGGATCCCTTCATTACAAATGCCTCTTTCAGCTTCCCAACAATCATAGTAAGGTTTACTATACGCTTGTGATTTCTAAGTATATTCGATACTTGAACTTTACTTGGGAGACAACGCATGTGTCGTGGCTACTACATCAGTGTGATCAGGTCAAGCCACCCTACCCAAACACTACCTTTCAACCTGTCCTGACCTTCTACGGTCTTCACCTTACCCTAGGGTCATGTCGTAGTGGTTCGTAACCCATAGACCATAGGACTTGGGCATAGCTTAATTAGGTTCTTAAAACCACGCACATTGGTACAATACAGTCCTGACCCCATTTTGTTAACTTGTTCACATTTGGAGCAATGTAGAGTACTCTGTAAGTATACAAACAATGTAAAATGAATCTACCATGAATTACTCTCACAGTTAGACGTACTTGATTACTAAGATTGGCACACACAACAAACCCCTAGAACTACATGCAGTTTAATCTGGACAAAACTGTAGGAACACCCAAACCACAAGATAGGGTATGTAAGTAGCTTGAGACTATGTCTCAGGTGCAATTTCAATGATCACACCATAGGGGTGGTTCAGACCAATAACTTTACATTTAACAAGCATGGACTTTAGCATAATTCAAAACATGTATGAATGAGAGAAGCCGCCCTAAAAATGTAGGTATTTGGGGTGTCTAACACGTTCCCCAAATGCAACTAAACAACTTACCATTTATCTCAGGAATGTAGACTAGTATTAGGAGTTAAACTCCTAGACCTTCGGGTCTAGACTTCTCCCCTTCGAGGGAAGAGGGGAACCGATGTCCAACTCCATCGGTTAACCCTGAGTTAGTGGCGACTCCTAAAAAAGCCTAACCCTCCTGTAAAAGGGTTAGCAACCTTCACACATTGGCATCACTCACTAAAGAGTGGACCTGAAAACCACAGACAGGCAGGGGAATCTGAACCCCCCCGAACCTCGATGTCCACAATTGGTGTGTTCTGAATTTTTAGCACAAACACTTTACAGGAAAACGGCCATAAATTTCTCTAGAAAACTCTAAATTATGTACCGTTTGAGGTGTTGGACAATACTCCTAAAGATTTCTAATGATGTGTGGTTTGAACTCAAATTGTTTCAGGATTGGTATATGTTTGCCTATGAAGTTACCCTAAATACGCTCTTGGAACAACTTTAAGACTTGATAAGTTTGTGACTTATCTCTGTTTTCTTCACCTTTAATTCATTCTATTGGGTCCCAAACACCACAAATGACTCCTTAAAAATGTTCAAAGACCAATTTACCTTTACACATGCTTAATTACATTTTTACCCATCTAATGCATTACGGGTTATGACAACTACCATGCGATTGTAGAATGTGATTCAACTGCTACAGCAAATCATCTATATGAAGCTTGTGATGGGTTTGAGTTTAAGAGATCATCAAATTTGTTGAATATGAAATTTCTTCCTAATTCTATGGAATTCAAACATCTTCCTCATGACATTGCGACAGAGGCATTTAAAAATTGCAAAGAAAAGACCCTGACACAAAATTCTAATGTTGATCATTTAGTTGAGTTGGGGTAAAAGGATATGGAGAAAATATAAATGGATTTTCCATGACCATTAGATGGAGTTGACATTGAAATTTGTGTGGCCAATACGGGAAATGAAGGCCAAAAAATGAAAACACTATTTTGGAGTGTTGGAAAACCTCTTTCGCCCTGACTATTCAGACTGGTTTGGAATGAAAATGGAAATGTTTCATTTAATGAGAGAAAAATATTGTTTCTATATCCTCCACAAGTTAAGGTTCTTGGAAAGTGGTAACCTTCATCTTGTTATCTGTGTACATAACGATTAAGACAATCAACGATATCAGAAGAGGTAAAAGGGTAAAAGCCAAGATTGTGGCCATTCTATAGAAGTTTCCTTGCTGACATAAATTTATTCAAAGTGAACAAGGAGAGAGCTGCTAAACTTTCCAAAAACAACAATGTACAAGAAAAATAAATAAATGGTAACTACAGCATGAGTCTGAGAAGATGATTTGGCTTTGTTGGAGCGGTATTTATGTATGACATTATTGCAATTGGTTCTACAGTCACGAGGTTGATTGGCTTTGGTGCTCAAGGAGACAATGCCAAAAACATATTCTGCTCGAGAGAAACATACAATGCAGACAATGTTCTGCAATTATATAGGAAGATGAAGCAGCGATCTTCATGCATGCCAAGTGTGCACACATATGGAGTAGAGTTGTTAAGATCTAGTGCAATGGAGAAAGCATCTCATAAATTAACTGAAGGCTCAACAGGGTTGGCAGAAATGTTGGTTGTTCCCAATCCAAATCAGAAGCACCACTGATCCTCTAGTGGGTCCCTATCCGATCCTTCAATCTCAAAGAAGGAAGCTAAGATTGAGACACTCATTGGACTCTCTAGCAAGTTGGAAAAGAAGCTTGTAGACCTACAATAGTTCGTCTGGAATCCAACACCTGTCTTTTTTTGAATTCCTTAAAAATGGTTTCCACAAAGGCAACTTGCAGCGAGAAGAGTTCATTGAAGGACAACTATTTTCCAAATATTTCTCTTATTACAAATGGGATTGGTTGTGTCACAAATCTTGGTGTGGTTGGAAGAAGTGTTAACGACCATTGATGAACCTAGGCAGTGTAAAACATAGCTTGATAAAAACTCAAGGGCGAGTTTTAACCCACCAAGGGTGACTGATGCAGGACATGTTGCATTGGTGGGATCAATAAAAGGAGTCCAAGACCATGTGCATAGTTTATTAAGTAAATATTATTTATTTTACTTGCAACAGGATTTTAGAGTTCTAATTGGAATCAAAAAAGTATTTATTTAGATAGTGATTATCTATAAAGCTACATTGTAGGTACTCTTTGTCTTTGGATAAGGAAGGACAGTTTATTAGAAATGAATGTCTTTAATTTGTTGAACTTTATGGAAGATTCTATTTCTGGATAAACCCGAGACATTGGTTATAAAAAACAAGGGATTCGATTTATCCGAGAAAAAAAAAACAAGGGATTTCTTTGTAAATCATTCATTTCTTATTCATTCAACATCTTTGGAAGAATGTAGAACATTCAGAATTCTCCACTTCACGAGGAACTATCTTTTAAGATGTTCATAATTGCTTAAAATTGCATTATCATCTTAATTTCAATGGGCATTATTGTATTTATTTTATACATTTGTATATTTATATGTAAATTATGTATCTTCTCTTGTAGATACTTAAGAAAAGCCCAATTAAATATTGAAGCCCATTAGCAAAGCTTACCCATGGAGATAAAGTCAAAAGGAGATCAACAACAACCAATCTAATCAAATGAAGATTAATCTCTTAGGGAAATTCAATGGTTAAGATTAATAGAGAATGATGTTTTGAGATTGGACTAGCTCAAGCATGGATCAACCAAATCAAATTTGTGTGGGCCATAATTTTCGACTCACAAATTAGATTAGACTAGCCCATTTGAAAGAATATCTTCACTCCAAGCCTAAATTAAGAGAAAAAAATGTTATAAAAAAAGGTTAGAGTCATGCTCGGTATTTTGGCCATAATTTTCAACTCACAAATTAAATTAAGGAAATGTCAAATGCATTAGAAAGGGGATTGAAATATCAAAAATTTCTATTTCACGAAGATTTCTAGATTTAAAAATAGAAGGTAAATTCGAGCAAATTTTGAATGATGGAAATTTAAGAAGTTTTAAAATCTTTTGGCCAATGATCTCTCTTAACTTTTGTATCTATAAAAACAGTGCAGCAATAGAAAAAATCATCAGTTCTTATCTTCATTTTCTTCTAAATTTTTAGATTTTAGTCTTATTTCTATAACCCTTGTTGTGAAGATGATTAACTAAAATCCTAGCTAAGGTTAGAGATGACTTTTGATGATTTGTGATGTTATTTTAAGTGAACATGCAATTGAGGTTTAATCTGATATTTGTTTTAATTGAATTGTTGTTTTATTACTTTGTTTTTTGTTTTTTGTTATATATATATATTCATCGTGATATCAGAATACATTGAATGCTTAAAAAATCCATGTGACTTGTTAATAAGTGTGTAGTTGTTTTCAACCTTCAATTAGACAATTATTCTCTTATGCGAATGTTATTATTCATTTAATTATATGAACTTCTGATTAGATTGAATCTTCATTTGATTCTAACTATATTAAATTCATCCAAAATAAATTATAAAATTTTAAATGGATCCTTGAAACCTTAGTTTCATTTATTATTAGTTTTTTTATTTTTCACATGGTTTCTGCTTCATACTATAGTGTGGAAAACCTTATATTTCTTTTCTTCATTTTATATTTCTCATTCGTAATCTAGATTTTGTTATATAAGTTAATCGTTGTGGATTCAACCTTGTGATATACTACAACACTTACATATAATTGCAAGTAAAACTACCCTAGATTTTTGTTCAACAATTTTGATGTAGTGCAACAAGTTGCTCCCGATATCCGATCATGAGAAGTCAAAATTAGCCCTAATCTTTGAATGGCCATAACTTTTACTCCTGATGTCTGATTGTGACCCACAAGTACTAAAAAAGACCGGCTCGACAAGCTCCACAATGTATTAAATACAATTTTTGGTTTGTTGTTTGGGAAACTCAAAATTCCATTATTTAGGCCCTTAAATGGCCATTTTTGCTATTTCAAGAAAATTCCAGTTGGTGCATATTTTAGGGAATATTCGATACAAATTTCTTAGGAATCTTTTAGATATTTATTTTAATTATATTAGAGTGGTTCTAGGTAGATTTTGTTATTTTCCATTTTTAGTAATTTTTCCTCTTTTTAGTGATTCCTATTATAGTAGGAAATCGAAGTTGTTTAGGAAGTTTTCATTTTGGGTTTTAGGGCTTTAGCTATATAAAGTCTTCATTGTAATCAAATTGAATTATCATTGAATTATTGAATTAAGTTTTTAGTTATTAAGATTTATTCTCTGTTTAATTCTTGGTATCTTCCCTTAGGGAAAATCAACAAGCCCTTGTTCTCAGTAATTTCAGTTTCGAAAATCAACAGATTCGTGGAAGGTTGTTCTCAATCTGTTGGTGAAATTCATCCCCTACACTCACACTACATCAGTTGGTAACAGAGCTAGCATTGATTTTATTACACGATGCTGAGGAGATATACTGGTGGTCGTGAAGTTTTCCTAGATGAAGTGAATGAGCATGATGATATCATACAATTGGCTCAACAATTTGATGAGAAGTTCGAGATGTTAACGCAACAGTTGATGCAGCAGATGGCCACTTTGCAAATTGCGGTAACTAGGAGTGTAACACCATGCATTACACTTAAAGGGTAAAAAGATAATTCAACACATGTAAGGGTAAAATTATAATTTCACATATTTAGATATATCTTGGAGTGGTTTAGGAACCGTTTGGATCAAGCTTGAAGTGTAGACCCTAAGTCCAACCTTAAACTTGTCAAGTCTTAAAGTTGTTCCAAGAATGTATTTAGTGTAACTTTGTATAAAACTTTGTACCAACCCTAATATAAATTAGATACAAACCATGCATATTTAGAAATATCTATGAGTCTATTTTCCAAGGCATTAAATGGTGTGCAATTCTAAGTTTTCTAGAATAAGTCATGCAAATTCTCCCACAAGGTGTCTGTGCTGACCGGTCCACAAATTTGGAGTAACTTTCTGGGCCCATTGACACCAATACTGAATGAACTAGGGTTCAATATATATACCCCTGGAAATATCTTTAAGTCTAGTTTCTAACCCAATAAATGGTTCACAAAAATGAGTTTTCTATAAAAAGTTATGGTCATTTTAATGCGAATGGGTCAAACCTGGAAAAAAGCATCTGGATGGATCCGACCTATGCTGGATGGATCCTCATTTAGGAGATCGATCTACCACTATAATTTTACAAAAAAAAAAAACTTTAGAAACATGCCAGATTTATCTTGCACCCATGCGGATCGATTCAACTATTTGGAGGGTTAGTCTGATACCCTCTGGATCGATCCAAAATGACCCAATTTACATTTTTTTGAACCCAAATTGATTTTTCTTCATTTTGGGGAGTGTGAGACCCTCTTAACTTGACCCAAAACCCTATAAATGTGATAAAAAAAAACCCTAATGGTCTTATTTACACCAAAAGGGAAAGAGTTAGAGAACTTTAAAGGATTTGGGAGTTAAGTCTGGGAGTTCTTCCCTAAATTGAGTAAGTTCTACTCCAAACTTTGAAAAATCTTGCTAGAATTGGTAGTTCTCTTATTAAATCTTCTAGTTCTACTTGATTTATGTTAGATTTACTTTATTTTATAAAGAATTGTAAAAAAGGGAAGGAGTTAGTTAAGGATTTTGGAGCTTGATCAAGAAGAAAACTAAGATAGTGAGTGTCCATACATGATGCGTTACTCCCTTTGATTTCCATCATCTTCTTCATGGCTAATATTCAATATGATTTGTATTTTAGTTTCTTCATCACTTGATTGTTAATCTATGAGGTTTTGGTGAATCCACACCACTTGATCTTTAGATCTATGAGATTTTTGTAAGTGTTCATACATAGTATGTTATTCCTTTGTTTCTCCTACTATTTCTTCACGGTTATTCATCTATTTGGTTGGTGTTTTGGCTTCTTCATCACTTGATTGTTAATCTATAAAGTTTTAATAAATTCACATCACTTTATCACTAGATATATGAGATTTTTGTGAGTTTTCACACATGATATACTATTCTTTTGAATTATTGTCATTCTATTCGTTGGAAATCCTTAGTTTGGATGAGATTTCAGTTTCTCTTCATTTTGGTTTCCTTGTGGTGAAAGCTTGGTAAGTTTTCTTTCATCCAAGCACTAAATCCATTGAGGATTAATGAGTTATCAAGTTGATTGGTCTAATCCTTCTATTTTTCTACATTTTCCTCCATTTGTGGTTGCCATATTAGGTGAAAGGATAGATTTTCATTACTTCTTACTAAATCGTTGTGAGTTTGATGATTTCAACTATTCCATAAAGTGATTTATTTCTATTATACCTTGGTAGGGAACTTGATTATGTAAAATTCTTGATTATACTTGGGAATGTAAATCTACTCTGATTTGTTATGTATTAGTTGAGATTTAATTCTCCTACTTTACTATTACTATGAATTCATTGAAATCTTAAGTTTCTCTCTATGATTAAATGTAAGAAGGTTGAATAATTGTGGAATTAAAAGGAGAAAATGATATCTACCTCATATGCTTGATGTTGTCTTGATTTCCTCATAGTTGGGATTCTTTTTCATATCATCATTACTAGTTGGTAGTCTTTACTTTAATTGGTTACAAAGTTTGTTGTTTATGCTATCTCATATGCTAGTTTCTCCTTGATGTTATTATTATGCCCTCTACTTGATTATGTCTACTTACACTTGATTTAATGAGCTCTACATTAGTATCATTGCATCCACATGACTTAGTTGGGACTTTTATGTTATTGTTGGTTTGGAGAGTTTAAAGAGGAATTTTGATCATTGCGTTTTGGTGTGAGTATGAGCTATGGTTTTTCATTTGTTTTTAAACACGAGCTTTATGTGGTTTCATACATGAATTTTGTTACATGGACATCTCTTTCATTGTACATATTACTCTCTATATACATGGATTTTAAGCACCGTTTTGATTTTCAAAGATTTTTTTCAGGTACCCAATCATCAGGTTACATTAATAGGTGAAGACAGTCTTATGACCCATTTCAAGTACTGAATCACCAGGTCACATTAATAAGTGAAGACGGTCTTATGACCCATTTTATATACCCAATCACCGGGTCACATTAATGGGTGAAGACGGTCTTATGACCCATTTCAGGTACCCAACCACTAGATCACATTAATAGGTGAAGACGATCTTATGACTCATTTAAGGTACCCAACCACCAGGTCACATTAATAGGTGAGGACAATATTATGACTAATTTCAGGTACCCAATCACCGAGTCACATCAATAGGTGAAGACAGCATTAGATACCCACCAATTCTATTTGGGATTTCTATTTTGTTAGAGACCCTACATGGATTATATGATTTCGGTTTTCTTAGAGGCCCTATATGGGCTAATCCGTTGGATTTGTTACAAGGTGTTTTGACAAGCTTTGGTTCAAGAACCCTACATGAGTTGAGTTGTTTTGATCCGATGTATGTTTTTTTGGAAACCCTTCGTAAGCTACATGAGTTTAGAGTGGCATTAGGCTTCCATGAGCATGCATCAGTCTTGATATCTATTAACTAAGAAACTTATTTGAGAGGTGTCAAGATCTATTTATTTATGAGTATTTTGAAGTAGGCATTTACATTACATGGTGCACTTTCCTTATGAGCCACACTTTATTGATTTCAGTTATAAACTCTTGTTGACTTGGCATATTATTTATGCACCCTTATTAGATTCTCATCATTGTTGTAGTTTGTTCAAACGTTATATATTCATTTGTTCTAATTTGGTATCATTCCATGCTCGTGACATTCAATTTATTCCGTGGGACATTATGTATGTTCTCTCACAGGATTTATAGTTTACCCATGTTTTTAACCCCTTTTTAGATAGTGCCCTGTAACACAAGGTTTTTTGGCAAGTTCAGTTATAACAGATGGTTCGTGGGATGAGAGGATCATTTTATCTATTTTCTTTTTGTTTATTTTATTTCTACCACACTTTATGTATGACACAGGGATTATTAAGTTACGAATTATATGAATTGTTGTAGTTTCATTGGAGACTATTTGGTTATTGGCCTATTTGGTGACCCTATATGATGATATTGGTTATTTTTGAGAATGCAGTTTGATTTGATGTTAGTTATATTTTTCGCTGCAATCGTTAAATGGATATTACGTTATGGTTATGCTTCCACTACGATGTGTTGACAATTGAGATTAAGTAATTAGGATAAAAGAAATGAAAAAAAATGTGTTGCAATTAGGTAAGATAAGTTAAGTAAGAGCTCCTTCCGTAAAGAAAGAGTAATGTCACACTCTAAGACCCGCAACATCGCACATGTGTTTCCTATATTATACTCTGATTTCCACGTACAGGTTTTGGGGCGTGACAAGGAGTCAATGCTAGAATCGGCCACAGGAGGAGGACATTGATGATGATCGAGATAACCCCTTTGCAGAGTATGGACCAAGGAGGAGGCCAATGGTGGAAACCCTCAGAGAAAATCATGATTTTAGGGGATGGGAATCTGGGTAGAAGGTTGAAATCCCCAAGTTCCATAGGAGTTTACAACCAGAAGAGTTCCTTGACTGAATCATTACTATTGAGGAGGTGCTAGACTTCAAGAAGGTGCCCGATTATAAACATATTCAATTAGTTGTGACAAAGTTCCATGGAAGAGCCACTACTTAGTGGCAGCAAACTAAGCTTACCTAGGCCCAACATGGCAAGACAAAGCTATAATCATGAGAAAAATCAAGAAACATATTCGTGAAGCCCTTTTATTGCATAACTACATAAGGGTGTTGTACCAATGACTCCCAAACTTGAGGCAAGGCACAAGGATGGTTGATGAGTATACCAAAGAGTTTTGCCAATTGGTTACTCACAACGATTTAGCCAACATAGAGAAGCAATTAGTGTCTTGGTATATTGGAAATCTGTGACAATAGTTCTAAGATACATTGAACTTATTTGACCCTTTCTCAGTTTCTAAAGCACATCAACGAGTAGTACATATCGAGTGGCAGATGAACCAAAGAGGACCTGGTAGCAATCCAATTGGTCAAAACCATGTTAGCACTCAACCCTTAACCCATGCAACCAACAAGGTGTTACTAGTAAGCCAGTTAGCTTTGGTCCAATAAATTGGGCTTTAACCTCAGGTGCACAAAAGTGCTACAAATGTGGTGAACCAGGCCATAGATACATTGAAAGCCGAAAGGGTGATCATACAAGAAAGAGTCTATTTGTAGAAACTAATGTTGTTGATAATGAACAACTTGGTGACCTTAAGCAAGATCCTGAATTCAACACCAATGATACTGATCTACAACAAGAGGAGTATGTTGCAGGTGATTAAGGCCAATCATTTGTCGTGAGAAGGGTGTGTTTCACCCCAAAAGCAATAGATGAAGAGAGTTGGCTTTAAAAGAATATCTTCCATTCAATTTACAATATTAGGGGAAAGGTTCACTGCCTTGTCATTGATTCAGGAAGTTGTGAGAATGTGGTGGTAGAAGAAGTGGTTCAAAAACTGAAGTTGGACACCACACCCAATCCACATCCATACACTTTATCATTACTCAAGAAGGGCATTAAGGTAAAAGTTTCGAAATGTTGCTTGGTGAATTCTTCTATTGACTCTAAGTATAAGGATAAAGCACAGTGTGATGTTCTCAATATAGATGTTTGTCATATTCTATTAGGTATACCTTGATAATTTGATAGGAGTGCCACCCATGATGATCACAAAAATACCTACAGTTTTATGTGGGATTCTACCCGCATTGTTCTTATGCCCTCCAAGGAGACTACATCGAAACCACTAGATAGGGAGAATTCCAATCTCCTATCATTACACAAGTTTATAGGGGAGATGGAATAATCTAGAAGGTTTATGTGTTCATTGGGATAGATAACACGGAAAGTACAATGATTCTAGAGCTTATCAATTCTCTCCTTGAGGAGTTACAAGATGTGTTCCCTAGTAACCTACCCAATGAGTTACTACCTTTAAGGAACATATAACACCAAATTGAGTTGGTACCAGGTTCCAATCTTCCCAATCAACCCCATTATTGGATGAGCCCTAAAGAGCATAAGGAACTTTGACAATAGGTAAGAGAACTCTTATCTAAGGGTCATATTCAAGAGAGTCTTAGCCCATTTGCAATACCTGCTTTACTCACACTTAAGAAGGATGGTATTGGTGTATGTGTGTAGACATCCGAGTTATTCATAAGAACACGGTTAAATACCATTTTCCTATTCCAGGGTTAGATGATTTATTAGACCAATTATATGGAGCTACTATGTTTAGTAAGCTAGACCTAAAGAGTGGCTACCACCATATCCAAATTCATCCAGATAATGAGTGGAAAACACCCTTTAAGACTCGTGAAGATCTATATGAATGGCTAGCGAGTGATGCATTTTGGTCTGTCTAATGCGTCAAGCACCTTTATAAGGGTTATGAACCAGGTTTGGCATCCTTTCATTAGTGCCTTTGTGGTTGCTTACTTTAATGATATCCTGGTTTATAGTGCTAATCATAACATACATATTCAGCATCTTCGAGAAGTTCTGTCTATTTTACATAGGGAAAATCTTTTTGCAGCACTCAATAAGTGCTCCTTTATAACAAATCGTGTGTTATTCCTTGGATATATTGTATCTAAGAATGGTATCTCTATGGATGACTCAAAGATAGAGGTGATAAAACAATGGCCACGACCATCCAAGCTTCATGAAGTGCGAAGTTTTTATAGGCTAGCATCTTTCTACCGCTAGTTTATTCCCCACTTCAGCTCCATTATGGCCCCAATTATAGAGTGTATGAAGGTTGGAAAATTTTCATGGTCCAAGGATGTTGAGACTACCCTCCTTTGTATCAAGTAAAAGTTGATTTCAGCACAAGTTCTTACTTTGCCTAACCTTGCACAACCATTTGAATTACATTGTGATGCTTCCAAAGTTGGCATTGAAGCAATTCTAAGCCAAAATGATAAACCTATTGCATTCTTCAGTGAGAAGTTAAATGGGGCTAAGTTGAATTATAACACCTATGATGTTGAATTTTATGTTGTGATTCAATCATTGAAGCATTGGCATCATTACTTGTTTCATAGAGTTTGTTTTATATTATGATCATGATGCTCTGAAAGATATCAATAGCCAAGACAGGCTTTCTTTTCGACATGCTAAGTGGGTTGTGTATCTACAAAAGTTTTCATTCGTTCTCAATCATAAGTTTGGTGTTCAAAATCTTGTAGCAAATGCTCGTAGTCGTCAGACTTCTTTACTCAGTATTATGCACACTCAAGTCCTTGGCTTTGATTCTTTTCAAGAGTTATTATCGACTGATCCATATTTTGCAACTATTGTGGAAGTTGTGTTGGCAGACGCTAGATCAAATTACTCTATGCATAATGGATTTATCTTTAAGGGGAATCAATTATGTGTGCCAGATTCTAGTCTTCTGTTGAAGATTATTAAGGAGTTACATAATAAAGGACATGTGGGGTGGGACAAAACTCTTCAGCTTGTATCTAAATCTTATTTCTGGCCAACTATATGTTGAGAAGTATGTCAATTTGTAGATGATGTCATTTTTGCAAAGTTTCTAAGGGAAAAATTATAAATGTTGCCTTATACATGCTTCTACCTACTCCAAAGCAGTCGTGGTCTGATATTAGTATGGATTTCATCTTGGATCTTCTATGTTAGATATAAATTCCATCTTCGTCGTTGTTGATCAATTCTCTAAGATGACACATTTTATTGCTTATAAGAAGACGACAGATGCGGTGCATGTGGCACAACTTTATTTTCAAGAGATTTACCATCTTCATGGGCTTCCTCTGTCTATTATGTCAGACAGAGACATGCGATTTCTTAGTCACTTTTAGAGAAGCTTATAGCCACTTGCTAATACCAAGACAGATTTTAATAGTGCCTATCATTCCCAGACCGATGGCCAAACAGAAGTTGTTAATCATTCTTTGGGTGATCTTTTACATAGTTTGGTTGGGGATCACTTGAAGTCATGAGATCAAAATATTTTTCAAGCTGAATTCGCATTCAACCACTCTATGAATAAGAGTATTGGATTCACTCCATTTCAGGTTGTTTATGGCTTAAACCAAAGATCTCCTATTGAATTGGCACTATACCAGATTTGACGCGATGTAATGGCAAGGCTAAAGATTTTATGACACAACTCCAACAAATCCATTAGGTGACCTATAGAAATCTTCTAGATACTACTGCTTGGGACAAGGCTATAGCTACTAAGAAACAACGCCACTTGAAATTTGAAGTTTGTGATTTTGTTTGGCCTATTTTGACTAAGGATTAGTTTTCAATAGGGGAATACAACAAGCTCAAGATCGGTTTTCAGTTGGGGAATACAACAATGTCGTTGATTGCAAAATTGATCTGCTTGAAGTGATTAAAAAAATCAATGCCAATACATATCGATTAAAGCTCCCAAGTCATATTTGCACATCTAATGTGTTTAATGTGAAGCATCTCATACCATATAATGGTGACAATTCAAATGATGAGGATGTGAATTCATGGGTGAATTCTCACCAAGCAGGGGAGAATGATGCAATGTAGCAAGTTGCTCCCGGTGCCTGATCATGAGAAGTCAAAATTGGGCCCTAATCTTTGAACGGCCATAACTTTTGCTCCCGATGTCTGATTGCAACCCACTAGTACTCAAAACAACTGGTTCGGCAAGTTCCACGATGTCCTAAATCTAATTTTTAGTTTGTGATTTGGGAAACCTAAAATTCCATCATTTAGCCCCTCAAATGATCACTTTTTGTATTTTTTTGCTATTTCGAGAAACATCAAATTAACCCATATTTTGGAAAAATTTTTATGCAAATTTTTTAGGAATATCTTAGATATTTATTTTAAATATATTGGAATGGTTCTAAGTAGATTTTGTTTTTTTTTTTTTTTCATTTTTAGTAATTTTCTCTTTTTAGCGATTCATATTGTAGATGGAAATCGAAGTTGTTTAGAAAGTTTTCATTTCGGGTTTTAGCTATATAAAGTCTCCATCGTAATCGAATTGAATTATCATTGTATTATTGAATTAAGTTTTTAGTTATTGAGATTTATTCTTTATATAATTCTTGGTATTTTCTTTTAGAGAAAATCAACAAATCCCTTTTCTTGGTATTTTCAGTTTCAAAAATCAACAGGTTCGTAAAAGGTTGTTCACAATTTGTTGGTGAGATCATCCCTTACACTCACACTACATCAATTTTGGATCAATAGTTTAGGCATAACAAATGTATTACAGGTCGAATTTCTCCAAGTAATTGTTAGTTCTTCTTTTTCATTTTTCTTTGTGCTACAGTTCACCTGCCACTTTGTTTTTGTTTTTTAAAATTAGGTGCTCCATCACATCTATGTTTATTTAACAAACAGACAAAAAAAAATTAATGTTCAATCACGTCTATAAATTGATTAGTGACAACTATTAATTCTTTAAGGCTATCCAAGGCTTAACTCCCTAAGCACCACTCACATCCATGCACCGACCGTTCCACGACTTGCTTGCCTCGACGGTATCCCTATAGATAGTGGTCCATAAATCTGATTTAGTGAGTCTTTTTTTCTGCGTATTTAGGCATTATGTTTGTTGAAAGACAAGTTTTTATACGCACGTCATGCAAATGATAGAGAATTTTTTGCACCAAATTTGATCTAATTAGCACGTAAGTAAATATTATTATAAAAGCCCTTTTTGGGGGAAGGGGTAAACAAGTAAGGTAGGAAAACTCTTAAATCATCCAAAAATTCTTGGGTAAAGAAGGGGACTCTCTCTCTCCTCTCTCTCTCTCTCTCTCTCTCTCTCTCTGTGATTAATAAGCAAATATTAATAAGTTGTTTGTTATATTATCGGGCATGACTTTTACTTTGATGCCACTGGATGGTGACCTCGCAATCCGTTCTACTTTTAGTTCAAAGCTTTTGAGTCGAGTTATTATATATATTACATTATTGTATATAAAATGTAAGCATGAAAGTTGACTTGTTCCTTATTGTGATTATAAAAACGAGAAAGCAGGGAGCTTTGCCGGTTCCATGCTTCCCTACAAGCTTGTCTGGAAACCAACCCGGAAAATTTCAAACTAGTTTGTATTGGACATGGGACAGACCGGAAGACGCCTCTCTCTCTCTCTCTCTAGCGTGCCACAGAATCCATCATCCATGTCATCTACTTATTTTGATCAAAATAAGTTCTTATTACAATTATTTAAATTATTAAAGAAATGAAGTCCCCATCTTTGTGTTTATGACAGATTATTCCTTGTTTCCACGCGTTGAGCACCAGTTACATCCATGTGGCAGCATCATTATGAGCCACATGTGGCTCCCATATGTTGTATAGGATTCTAAAATGTAAATATGAATTTTTTAATTCCTAATTCTGGTAATGGTATCTGAGTGAGAATTATGGGTCCACTTTAGGGGAAAAAAAATTATAGGTAATTATAGGTGAAGACAGATTTTGAACCCATGTCTGTGGCACGACCCACAGACTTCACCAACTTAGCAAACAGGAATATCACAAAGAAAAAGACAATTTACGTGGTTCAACTTGAACCCTACATCCAAGGGCTAAATAGATGAGAAAGATTTCACTATGATCGAAAAAATGAGACTACAATGAATAGTGTGGCAGTATGAAATCTAGAAACTTTAAAAATAAACCCCTAAAACCCTATTCTCCACAAATAGAAAAAAAGGATATATTTGGGTTTTTTCAGGATTGTTGTCCTCCGGATTACATCAATCTCGAGTTAAATTCAAGACATTAAAATATCTTCTTACGTGACCCCTGGAATGTTTGTAGTTTGGATGCTTCTTTGCACCTCGTGTCATAGTTAATCTTCACCAATGCACCACTTACTGATGAAGCAGCTAACCAAGAAAAGTACTCTTCTGGGATCTTGCACCTGGACTTTCAACTACCTGTGATTCTATTTGCTTGTTTGGCTTGGACGCTTTTGCATAGCGATTCTCTCGCACCTCAGGACTTGGCTGCCTGCAACTTCATTGATTGTTCAGTTTTGACGCTTCTTTGATTCCTCAAGTCGCAAGCATCAAAAGCCTTAGTTTTGCCATTAGCAGGGGCTTATAGCGTCGTAACCAGTTTCCCAATGTGTGGCATTTTTACATGAACTGGCTGCCTTTTTCTCTTGCGGTGTTTATTGTTTTTATCGGGCTGGCTGTCACTGGGGATTCATCCACTATTGAGGGTGAAATATGGAGCATGTAAGCATGATGGTGTAAAGATCAAGTTTTATTGGATAAAATATGTATGGCATGGCCAAGGGTTATTGGACACCCTTGGCATTGGAAGCAAGCTATTTTATTTCTTGTCCAACTTTTTCTAAGCCCTTGTCATTGTAGAATGACATGTTATGAACCATCTATACTAGGCACGACACTCACTAGATATATGGGGTATCACAATGGGATTTTTCACTGCCTTTTTTGTTAAGAAAGAGCAACACCGACTCTCTAGAGAAATCCAGAGAGTCGGTTATAATAGCAAGCATACTAGAATATTCA
>JAOXJP010279233.1:0-19621 GCA_025762735.1 Platanus orientalis | reverse complement strand
ATAAAGGATAGAATTACGGAGGTTAAACAAAGACAACCAGGTTAGAACAATTCTAGAAAATTCTGGGTAGATCTTGACGGAGACTTAAAAACAAGGCTGGAAATATTGGAATGAGCTGAAAATTTAGGGGTGATTCGGGTGAATAGGTTTATGGATAGGGAACCAACCTACAAAATTTCATATTAAACAAATAAGTAGAAGTATATAAAAGGCCAAAACTCAGGTTTCATCAGTGTAGGGAAACGGGAAAGACTAGAAAAGGAACTTTACAACTTCAAGGGAGACTTATCTTGTAGTCGTGTGATGTATTTGATGTAGTCTTGCAGTTGATACTTGATCGTTATGTGAAGAAGTAGAACAAATAAAAGAAGTAGAAGAATATAGGAGGACTTAGGTAGTATCAGGCCCAGACTTGCTACAGCTTGCACTCTGCCCAGCCATGTGGTATTTTAGGGAGGCCCAGCCTCAACCTAAGGTAGAAGAAGGGAGGCCCTAGCCTCAACCTAGAGAAAGCCCAGCTTTAATTAAAACTCAAGTTAAGAAATCTCATTATATTCATTTGTATGGTGGTGGGGGGCTTTAAATAGATTACAAGTTTCTTGATATTAGAAGTTGTCCAATATTGACCACCTTCCCAAAACAGAAACTTTATAAAATACTCTTTTCTAATATCCTAGAGACATCTACAAATTGCACTAAGACCTTTCTAATTCTACAAACTGAAATAAGATCTAACATAAAAATTCCTAAAATAAATGAATACAACTTACTAAAAAACCTCTATTCCCATCGCTTACTGAATCTCTTAAGTAATTTGGTCATAACTTTCCTAAATCACATCAGATTTGCAAAATCTTTGTCTTGTTGAAAGGTAACTGGATAACCTTGCTAAAGACACCAAAACCTAGTGGATTTCTGTGTGATTTGGTGCTTGCTGTTTGGGTTTGAAGTAGAAGAAGAAGAGAAAAAAAGGGGAAGAAGAAAGAAATTGGGGGAAGAATAGGTATGAAGAGTTGAAAATATTCTCACATACTATTCATTCATATATTAGAATAGTAAAAAAAATACAAGAATACATGTAAGATATTTACAATTATACCCTTATACTTCATAAAGACATGTGTACCTGTTTACTCTCTTATACATCAACACTCTCCCTCAAACTAGTATGTAGATATTATGCATACCAAGCTTGCTAACAATCTTATTGAAACTAGGACTATATAGGTCTTTGGTGAACAAGTTGGCTAACTAGTCTTTGATCGTCACAAAGGGAATGCGTATCTACTCTGTTTGTAGCTTCTCTTTGATGAAGCATGTGTCAACCTCAATGCGTTTGGTCGTATGATGTTGAATGGGATTATGTGCAATATTGACCGCAACTTTATTGTCACAATATAAACTCATAAGACCTTGGGAGCTAAATCCCAACTCTTTAAGGAGGCTATGAATTCAAAGAATCTCACAGATCCCATGTGCTATGGCTTTAAACTTAGCTTTGAAATTTGATCTTGCTACAATTGCATCCTACAAAGGTACAGTTCCTTGATGTGGACCTCATGTCAGATATAGAACCATCCTAATCTGCATAGTGAAGGCTTCAGTCTGAAGATCCTTTTGCTTAACATACAAGAACCCTTGGCCTGAATTTTTCTTCAAATATCAAACAATACGGCATATTTCCTTAAGATGCTTCATAGTGGGATCATGCATAAAATGACTAACAACCCCACCAATGTAATAAATGTCTAGTCTAGTCAGGGTCAAATAAATTAGCTTCTCCAATAATCTCAGATAACGACCTATATCAATAAGTTGATTGATGTAGTCTGTACATTCAGATACCAAATTGATGCAACATAATAGGGAAAGATACCAAAATTGATGTAGGATAATTCCAAAAATCCCATAAATGACTAAACTTAAAGTGCGGAAGCAAATCACTCAAGAATATATGTTAAATACTCACAAGTAGCTACAAAATAAAATAAAACAGGAGATATAATGATAAAATAGAGGTTATAGTGGGGAATAGAACATAAAAGAAAGAAAAATAAAAGAGAAAGAAACCCAAAGGGAAATTTTGGAATTTTTAGGTAGAGCCCACAAAATTACCAAAATACCCCTGATTGTGCGTCAGAAAATTTCGAGACTTTTCAGATATTTTCTGATGTACACTAGGGTTCTACAGTTAAAATTTCATGGAAATCCTATAAGATTTGATTTAGGAAATTATATAAAAACTTAGTCCATAAGAAACTTAAACAGAAGAACATCCAATGAACAAGTGCAACTGTGGAAATGCACCAGAGATGAAGGATGAAGAGCTATGGAAAGATCTAGTGTAGTTAGTTTTATGTTGATAGTATGTGGACTTGTTTAGCTTATGAGACAATTTTATTTGCAGATGATAATTGTTGGATTTAATGCCATGGGATTGTAAAGACTTGTAGTTTGATGATGGTTTTGTTGAGAGACCTCATTTTATGATAGTAGATGATGGATTCCAATTGTTTAGCATAATTTGATGGATGCCTATTTATATTCCGTTATAAAATGTCATCTCCGATACTCAAAGGGAAAGAATAAAGGTAAGTAAAAGGCTCCTTATGACAAAGGAGAATGAATAGAGCATGGATGGTAATATGATGGATGATGTTATTATTTCTGCTGTACATGTGAATTAAAGATAACACTTTATTATGCTGCTGCATAGATGTTAATACCATTGAAATATGAACTTGTTATATGTTCAAAGACATAAAGGTTAAGTCTTAAGTTACCCTAAATAAGAAAATGACAAAATTTATAGTGAAAGAATCAAAGGATCCGAAGAAAGAGAAAGAAAAGAAGAGACTATGCGAGAAGGAGAAAAAGATAAGAGAGAGAAGGAGGGTGAGAAGTACTCACGTGTACAACCTACATAGTGAAAAAAGGGAGCCTAGGAGATGGCATCAACCCTTGGGGAGGAGAACATGGCCACAACTACACCTTGGGAAACCACACAATAATTCAACACAATTCTTAAAAATTTTCACTTAAAATATGGGGGAGGGGGTGCCTTTAAATAGGCTTACAAAATTCAAAATAATAGAAACTTGCCTAAAATAGAACATTATAAAAAAAGAGACTTGCTAACAAACTTTCCTAAACTCTTAAGACTTCTAAAACCTTACTTTCTAAATTTAAAACTTCTAAAAGCTTATGGGCACATGGAATGTTGACTAACACTCTTTGTGGGACCCGTTTGTTGAATATGACAACTCACTAAAGGACAAACAACATGTAGAGACAATTAGCCCACTACAATCTCAATATAGACCCTGACCTTTTAGTCTTATTACTAACAAAGCCTTGCAAATAAAAATTTTAATCCACCTATTGCACAAAAAACCTTATTACAAAAAAGTACTCATCTCTTAAACAAATTAAAATGTTCCATATGTGTTGCAAAACTTGAACCTTGCTCTCTTGTGTGGTGGCATTCTTTTTTGTTGTCTGCTTCACTGATTACCCTCATCTGCTTGAAAGCAATGATTAGACTCAATAAGAGTCTTACAAGGTCTTCACCCTAATATACTAGAGTCCTTGAGGAGATCTAACACATGTTTGCGTCGGGATATAATATACCTTTCTTGGATCTAGCGACCTCAATGCCAATAAAGTATTTAACATGTCCCAAATCCTTAGATCTCAAACCCCTTACTCGAAAGACTCTTCAGGTTGTTGATCTCACATTGATCATCACATGTGACAACAATGTCATCCACATAAACAATAATAGCTATCGCCTTTCCCTTCTAGTGCTTGGCGAAGATAGTGATCAGCTTGATATTGTTTATACCCATTCTTGAGTATGACACTATAAAACCTCTTAAACCATGTTGTAGGGGATTTCTTAGGACCATATAGAGCATTATTGAGGTGACACACCTTCACTTTACCAGTGGAATAGTGAAACCCGTAGGAAATCTCATGTAAAATTCTTCTTTGAGGTCTCCATGTAGGAATGCATTCTTGACATCAAGTTGGAGCAAAGACCATCCTTGATTAGCTGCAATTGAAATCAAAATATAGTGGAGTTCATAGTTTCAACAGAGACAAATGTCTCCTATAATCAAACCCATGTGTCTGAGTGTAGCCCTTGGCTAGCAATCTGGCCTTATACGGTTGTACCTCTCCATAGTAGCATTAGGTTGCGACCTTGTAGGAAACACCCATCTACACCCTCCAGGCTCTTTTCCTCATGAAGATCTACAACATCTTATGTATTTTTTTAATGGCTTGCATTTCCTTTTCCATTGTTTTTCTCCTCTAGGGTTGAGATAGAGCTTGAGATACACTGCATGGAATGAAAATACAAGACAAGGAGGTAGAGAAGGCTCTAAACATAGGATAAAAGTATACATAACATACTTGGTTAGAAATATGATGCTTGGTACAAGAGCAAGTACCTTTCCTTAGTAGCAATAGGAAGCTGAAAATCATAAAAAACAGGAGTAATAATTGAGGAGGGGGAGACGGGTTGGAGAGGTACATGAGAATCTGGGGTAGGGGCAACTCCAACTATTTCTTCCTCCGAACAAACATTTCTGTGAAATCTTTCACTTAAGCCTTCTTTTGGGTGGTTGCCGTTGGTTTTTTTCCCCTTTTGAACAACTATTGGTTTTTTCCCCTTTTGAACAACTGTTGGTTTTTTCTCCCTTAGCTACATCCATCAACATAAAAGACATCCGGAGGAATAGGAAGAGAAATAGTTGACTCATCTTCTCTTTTACATTGATAATATGTGGATTTCTATGTGATCTGGTGCTTGATGTATTAGGGTTTGAAGTAGTAGTAGAAGAAGAAGAAGAAGAAGAAGGGGGAGAAGAAGAGAGAAATTGGGGGAAGGATACATATGGCAAGTTGAGAATACTCACATACTATTCATTCGTATTTTAGAATAGTGAAGGATACACAAATACATGTAGGGTATTCATAAGTCTACCGTTATACAATACAAAGACATAGTTGCCTTACATGAATGTATCCATATGCTTTCTTATACATCAACAAACCTAGCCAAAAAGGGCAAGTTTTGACCTTAGAAAATTTAGGGTAAAAGCAAGTTACGGGATTATAATTTTAAATAAATAAAAATTTAATAACCTAAAACATAACTCTAAGTGGATCACACATGATCATCCATGATCATCTAATTTCTTCTTGTTTGTCATGATTGCTCTTGCATTACTTTGTGGATGTGGAAGGCAAGAGAGAAGGGGCTTGGTTGTTGAAACATTTGAAGGAGGTGAAGTTTGGGAGCTTGTTGTGGAGGGTTACTCACCATTATGTCTCCTGAAGTTGCAAAGATTCTTGGGGAAATTCAGAAGTATGAACATCCATTATAAAGAGTTATTAAGAGGGTGTTTGCCTTTGCAATTTACAAGAAGATAACCTTCATCAAGGAACATCAATTGGTACTGAGCAAGTGATGTGGACATTGGAGCAAAGTGGGGCCAACACATGGTCTTGGTGGGGTCCACATGAGAGATCACATGAAGATACATGGAGATTATCTTTGAGACATATGATTAAGTCTTTTTAGAGTTATTTAATTGTTTTACTTAATGTTTTATGAGTTGATGAAGTTTAGGACCTAGGTGGCATTTTAATTTTTGTTTTTGAGTACTTTTGTAATAAGGCATTATTGCCAATGGTATTTTAATAATTTTAGAGTCAACAAGTCAAAATGGGGCCCTCTTAGAGTGTTGGTCGAAATCCTCTAAAGGGGCTTGATTTTGACAGCTTTTGTTTTTAGAAAGTCAATTTTTTCGTAGTTTTGAGTTTAAGAAAGTGTTAGGTAACAAGTATGCTAGTAGTTTAGGAGTTTCTAATTTAGTTTCTTGCTATTTTCATGAGTTTGTGAGGCTATATATAGGGTTGCACGTTTTTGTATTGTGATGAGGGAATTAATAAAAAATTTGGTTGGTTTCTTGCTCTCCATGAGTGATAACTCATTTTCCTCAAGTTTTTGTGATGCCTAAGGGCTTGTGTGGTAGGTGATTATCCACACACATGTACTTTATCTTATTTTCTTTCTCCTCTACCTTACACATCTCTCCTTATCTTTCTTTCTTCTTCTTCTTCATCTTCTTCCTTCTTCTTGTTCTTGCTGTCAAAAGATCTCTGCAAACCCTACTCCCATGGCTTTCCTTTGAGTTTTCTTTCACTTAATCCTTAAGCTCATCATCACCAATCAGCTGGACAAAGACCCCTTTCTACTTGGTTAATTTTTTTGATTCTAAAACCCTGCTTATACAGTCCTATGACCTGCAGCTAGATATATACCTGGTATCATTGGGTTTCTTTAAAGAAAATCTAGCCCTATTCTCACACACTTCTGCGGCTATGGCTTCTCTTTGTTCTCCATCACAAACTAGTAATACTACCCCTCCAATACCCCGTGGTCATTCATAAAATCCTTTCCCTACTGTTTCTTATATTATAAACCCAAAACCCATTCTTTATAATCCCTGCGGCAGCAACTCATGATGTTGCTTCTTCCATAACACTTCCCTATTGGAAGCAACTGTTGCTGGTAATTTACTGGACCTGATAGTAACAATCTAGGTACCTTTATGGGCTAGTCGTGGATGACTTTAGAACTTATCCTGGGTGCTGATTTAATTGGGTCATCACAACTTGCCTGCAAGCTGTTCGACAGTAGACCTGAGAGCATACTGCTATGTGAACGGAGACCATACTGATATTCCTAACGATGGGAGCACACTATAGTTGACTCTGTGTGTATGAATTACATAAAGGATTACACTGCTGGACAGGCTACCTATTGGTTTCTATGCTGCTAGACACTTAGTTAATTTAACAGTGTGGTGCTGCCCCCTTGTTACAAATCCTCCTCAGCTGTGTGGGCTACAATTGGACTGATCAATCCCTTAGACAGATGCTGATCTGCTGCTGCTAATCCATCCCACACGAAGTGCTGAACCAGGGGATTACTGAGGTTATGCCCTACACATGTTTTGGTGTTAATCTCTTTACAGAGCCGGGTCATGCTGCATCAGCAAGTCAACTGGGAGAAGTCTGTAGAGGTCCTTGCTGTGGTTCCTCTGATGGTGGTTAATGAAATGCTGTTGGATGTGTTTACTATCAACAATGGTGTATTGGAGGAATGCAAAGCAATTCTCTTGGAGAAGGGGTGTCAAAGGAGATTCGAGAGATAGGGGTTGAAGAGGTTTTCATAAGTCTCCTACTGTAATAAATGATACCCCATTGATTCTAGCACACTTCAAGAGGTTGCGGAAGGTGAATAGGGTTTGGGAAGCCGAGGATGAGGAGGAGATGGTGCCACTTCAATAAATGTAATGAGGTGGACACAGCTTTGGAGGTCTTGAAGCCTTCTCAGCCCAAGGTAGAAGGCTAGTTGTGGCCATAGAGGTAGAGCCCTAGTATAGATGACTGTCGACTATGCAATTGGAAGACCTGTGATATAGGTGTGTGATGATGGAATCACAGAGAGGAGTAGAATCCTGGCTCCCTCTTGGTTGGCTGGATTATAGGAGTGAACCTGATGAGGAGGATGCTGAAAGATGGAATACTACATATCCTGTGAAGGTTGGATGTTTGGAGGCTGGATTGGTCAGTTTTAGATTTCCATATGAAGGAGCAGTATCGGAAATCAATGGGGAATACGTAGATTCAGGGCACCATTAGGTATAAGGGAGGGGCTAGTATGTGTTGGACCTGCCTCTTTACAAGAGGTGTGATGAATATTTTAGGCAATCAGTTGAACATGTCGCAGATATGTGAAAACCATGGTTTCAAAACTCGGCTGCTCCCAATCCGATCGGTGATCTCAACATTGCCTGATCTGGCCAATTAAGCCTTGCTGATCCACATTGGATCAGCTGATCTGGACTGATATCACCTGACCTGATTTTGATCCGGATCAGTGATTGATCGTCATCCCAATCCCAAGTTTTTAAACAATGGAGAAAATAGACACTAGAAATTTATATTTGGTGCTGCTCATGAAGGCAAGGTGATTAGGTGTATATTTTCAGAGATTATGTACTGCTTCACGGTGAGGATGGGAGGTCACAGATCTCAGGTTCGGACTGTGCTGGAAGGTGAAGACCTATAGATGTCAAAGTTGAGGATGGACAAAAAATTTAAATAAAAGAAAAACCGAACATGGAAGAAGCACAAAACAGGAGCTTAATCAGCATGTTCATTGGAATGATGAGTGTGAGTGATATGATTTCAAAGTTCAAACACAGCCATGGCGGCCAAATTATTACAATAGTGAGGAGTAATATGATATGTGCCATCTGATGTTGGCAATGTTTACCTAGACCTGTGTCAACATGTGGCAGAATGCAATGGGATCCTTGCAATCGTTAAGGCAAGGCCACACTGGTAATTAGCAGTTTATTTTATTTTTATTACTATTAGAGGAAATCAGGTCAACAGGTAGTTCTTCACAGGGTAAGATGGGTTTTGAACCTAGGCCTGTGGTATAAATCCTCTCAGACCGCGATGCACATCTCACTTTTGAATTTCACAATGATGATGATGTGGGGTTGGACAGATGTCAGGGGTCAATAGTTGATGGGGATATCAGTGGCCTGTATATTACCCTTTTGTAACATGGGCCTACGCTGTTACCAGAGGAAATGTCATGCTAGCCTTTTGATGGCTTTTATTTTATTTTATTTTGCTACCTATCTTTCTGAAAAGTGCCAAATGATGCATAATGAATTCTCTGGGACAATTCCTTTTTTAATTACTCATTAACCTTGTTTCATGCTCATATGGTAGGAGAGGGTAATAGGCTCGACCTTTGGATCTCATGAATTTGGTTTTGGATTCCATGCAGTGGTGGAAGCCCATCAAGTAATTTGTCCAATGTTAAATCATCTAGGGACTCAGGAAAAAGTGCGCAATAACCACATCACATGAACTCTGAGTATAATTTAAATATAAAATGCAATAGAACCTTATATCATGTAATAATTAGGTCTCTTTGGACTATTTCTAGTAGAGTAAAAACCTTAGATCATTGCCTGAGCATGGTCCAACTTTATTCTGCAGGCCTCGGGCTGGCCCAAGTCCCATTGATTCATTACATAATAATAATAATTAAAAAAAACCTATATATTTTTTTATATAGCTTTGGGTCTCGAGCATTGGACAGGGCCCATATTAGCCCAAACATGGCCCAAGCTTAAGTCGGGCTTAAATTTGGGCCTAAGCTTGGGCCAAGCTTTTTTGGGCTGAGCGTGGCCTGGTCTGTGTGCAGCCCTAATCTTGAACTTTCTGAATGCACCAGGATAGTAGGATGAGATCTTTGCTTTGTTTGATTTCCTAGTGTTCTATGCTTTTGTGTACATATTGGCTGTTAAAATTTTATACTTTTGATTACATTGTTGTTTCCGTTATAACATCAAAACCCTTCTTTTAGAATGTCTAATTATTTTCTGTTATCTATTTTTTCTCTTTCTACAATCATATTAGTAGAAATAGCATAAACAAGCCTTGCTAACTTTTTTTACTTTACCTTCTTGTTTGTTTTTTTTTTTTTTGGTTCTTTTTTTTCCCCTTCTTTGGAGATCAATAACAAAGAGAAAGGATTTATTAATATTGTGAATAAAACAGTACAGGTATGGGGGATCATTGCCAATTACAAAACTCTGATGTATACTCTTTACATGAGTGTAGTCCTTCCACGAGATAGAACCTAATCTCTCCCAAAAATTGATCGCTCCAAGTATTTGAACTCTTTCCACTACTTTAGAGTTACCCATTGTTTGGCTTACTGCTGTACATGCATATGTATTGTGGTCTTACTGTATACCTTTCCAGATTCTATTAACTATACCATTTCCACTCCCTCTTTTAATGGAGTTGTTTAGTTTTGATCCAAAATAATTATGCAGTTATACATGGATGACTACAACGACGAGTATTCTGGGAATAAAGATAGTAGTATAGAGACGCAAAAGTTTTTCCTGAATTGCATATCTCTTTTGTTGGGACGCCTTGATAGCAAGCGATTTGAAATGGCAATGTCAGAATATGGACTGCAGATATCACGCCTTCTTTTATCACAGGTAAGTATATTAGGGCTTATTAGGAAATTCATTCGATTGCTGTTTGTCTAGGAGCAACTTTCAATATTTTAACGGTGCCTTTATGTACTTGAAGCTTCAATGCATGGATGGAGATGTGATAGAGGGGACTGTGTGCATCTTAAGGGAAATAATCTTGAAGACAAACTATTCTTCAACAGGAAGTAATCTCCTTGACGCACAGCAGATGAAAGCAGTGCTACCGTTACTGCTAAACCTTTTAGATGAGAGAGAGAGCCCAGCAAGAGCTGTTGTTATTCTCACTGCAGAATGCTGCTCCATGTATCCTATATATACTTTTCATGAATCCGTATTTGTACTGATATTTATGTTCAATGGCTCTATATTGGGCTTCAAACTTGACTCATGCAAATGGTTTGGTAGAAACAGAGATGGTCAGTGCCTTCAAGAAGTCTTAAGGCGCCTTGCTTCTGGAAATCTCTTGCAGAGGAGGAATGCTATTGATGTTATTTCAGAGCTTATCCGTATATCTTTGGATTCAGTGGACTTGCTTTCTCCTTCAATGTGGTATATTACTGCATAAAACAGTTAGTTTCTTTATACTCAATGTTATTATTTAAAATTAATGATGTTTCCATCTTTTGTGCTTGTCTGTTGATCTTTCATTCTCATGACCATGCAGGCAAGATATATCGAAACACTTGCTAGAGCGTCTCGGAGATGAAGAGCTAATGATTCGTGTACATGTATCCAATTTATTTCCAAAGATTGGTCAGTCTTCAGAGTTCAGACCTTTATCATATGATTTTTTTAGCTAAAACTCTCACGGTGCTTCATCAAACTATCTAACTTTATAAATCTGGAAAAGTTACTAATAACAATTATAACAAAAAGAATTCGTCCCCCCTCCCCCTTTTTTGCTAAAAAGTAAGGATTGCTTTGTTTTTTTTTTTTTTCATATGATGAGTCACTAGTTCAGTACCATTTGATGCCTGTATGAGTAAACTAAATGGATTCCTTCCTCAACGTTTTAGAAATTGTTAGTTACTTTTGTGCTTTTCTAGGATTCTTCAGCTAGCCGAATACCAAAAATAGTGGAATGATCAGAACAAAACTTGAATTGGCTGAAGGCAGAATCAAAACAATAACAGGGATAAGGAGGAAACCTATAACATGATCGCTAGTTAATTCAAACTTTGTTGTGTCATGATTTCTTTCCATACCCCTACTTCATATGACAGCAGATGTAGGGCTGGCTACGGTTAGCAGGTGTTTAGGCAATACAACACTATCAGCATGTGCTCTCTAGCAATAGTCTTTGGAATCTTTTTCCTCAATAGTCTTATATTTTTTTCTTTTTTTATTTGAAAGATAAAATAATTCATTAAAAGGAACTACTAAAAGATTGAAAATACAGCATGAGAAATGCTCAAACAAAGCAAACTTGAGAGAGCAAACTACAAGAAAAATGCCCACTATGACTCAAAGACGAAAGTGTCCCAATCAAATATCTAGGATCTAAAAGGAGGACACTCCTGACTTTGGGAATTGAAAATCCTGCCATAGATTCTAGAGAGAATAGCATCAACAATATTGTGAAATGGCCTCGATTTGTCTTAAAAAACTCTCCTATTACGCCCCTCCTAGACAGCCCAACATAAAGTTGTAGGAACCAAAATTCCACATCTGCTTACCTAATTCGCTCCCACCACCCCAAATCTGATTCGACCAACAAGAAAGAAGGCTTCTAACAGATTCTGGATGAACCCAACACACCCCAAAGCGAACTAGAAAATAGTTTCATAAAGAGGCAACCCACGGGCAATCAATGAAGAGGTGTCTCGAGGATTCCGCTGCTGAAGTGCACAAGCAACACCAATTTGGGATTGTCATGCCTCTCGTAATCAGGTTATCAATCATTGGGGCTGTATCCCACCACAATTCCCACATGAGGAAAGAGACCTTGGACTGAATCAGAGTGTTCCAGACACACTCACCAGGGGAGGAAAACGGAGCCAAAGGACACAAAGCTTCATACATAGATTTGACGGAAAACCCTTTCTGTTCATCCAGAAGCCATACCATTTCATTATGCATCTCCATATCCCCAAGTCCAGGAGCTCCAATAACTGCCCCATCTCCTCAATTTTCCAATCATTAAGATTCCTTCTAGGCTGAATATTCTAAGAGCAAAACACCCTAGATCTGATCATAGACCCCTGGATACATTTAGCAAGGTTATAACAGGAAGGACATAGACTATAAAAAGGTTCCCTATTACACCATGGATCATCCCAGAACCTCACGTGGTCACCATTATTGATCTTAAATATGATGAATCTGAAGGAGGATTCCTCCCCTTTGCTAATGCCATTCCAAACCCTGCACCCAATAGGTCCCACAGGATTCTACAAGGCCAACTGTGATGCTCTTCGCTGTGCTTAGCAATGACAACACCGAATCTCCACAACCATTTGTCAAGCAAGGCTCTATTGGTCACATGCAATGGCTTAATACCCAAACCCCCTTGATTCAACGACGTACACACATCTTTCCACCCAACCTAATGAATCTTCTTTTGCCCATGGGAAGACCCCCAACTCTCGAGTTTATCAATGATCGAACTTGGAGCCTGAAAGAGAGATAATAAATACATTGACACACTTGAGAGAACACTCTTCAGCAAAATCAACTTACCCCCTTTAGAGATAATTTTCTTTCTAGCTAGAGAGCTTCCTACCCATTCTATCAATAACAAGATTCCATATAGCCCTAGAAGAAGACCTCGCACCAAGAGGAAGCCTGAGGTAAGAGATCGGGAGAGAAACCACAACACAGTCAAGGATGTAGGCTAACACCCCTACATTGGGAACATCACCCATAGGGCTCAAGGTAGATTTACTCCAGGTCACTTTCAAGCCTGTAGCTGCCTCCATAATCAAAAGAATACATCAACAAATTGGATGAAAGGAACCGATGGGCCTCTCGCATTAGGAGAAAGACCTTCAACGAGACCCACAAATTTTGTCTCAGATACCATTCTACCCAAGAGGTCTGCAACCATGATAAACAAATATGGAGATACTGGATCACCTTGATTGAGCTCGTGGCTACCTTTAAAGAATCCCTTGGGTGAACTATTCACTAAAACGGAAAAAGGAGGGAAAAGAAATACTAATTTTTATCTAGTTTTTCCATTTTACCTCAAAGCCTATCTGATGAAGAACCCAATCTAAATAACCCCAATTTACATGATTGTAAATTTTCTCCATATTAACCTTGCATATGACTCCCGCCCATCCTGCATTCTCCATTACATCTATATACTCATTTGCCAATAAAGAGAAATCCGTCATTTGCCTTCTTGACAATAACACATTCTATGACTTTGAAATTACATTCATCAGAGAAAACTTGAGCCAAATAGCAAGAGTCTTAGCCAATACTTTATAAAGACACTCCACCAAACTAATGGGACGATAGTCTTTTATTTCAGCTACTCGTTTCTTCTTCGGACTGAGAGATGAATGTCGCACTTAAACTTTTGCACCATTGATCTTTGGAGTAGATAACTTCAAACATTGCCATAACCTCTTTTTCCACCACATTCCAACACACCTTCAAGAACTTGAAGGAAAACCATTAGGACCCGGAGCCTTGTCCTTCTCCATGCTATTAAGAGCTATCTTAACCTCCTCCGAAAAAAGGCCTCTCCTTCCAATCTCGCTACTCCTCACTGATACGATCAAAATCGATACCTTTTGGAACCAATCGGATAGGAATCAGATCCATACAACTCCATATAATACTTTTCAATAATATCCCAAATCTTCCCTTGTTCATACACCCATTCCCCTTCAACTTTCAACCTGTTTATCATATTCATAGAGCATCACCAGTTTGCAATCCTATGGAAATATTTTGTGTTCCGATCCCCCTCCCTGAGCCACATTAATGCGGGGGCATTCTCACACCGGGTTTGAGTGGGGCAGCCTGTGAGAGATGAGGGCACACTCGGGGTGGGGCGACTCATGAGAGACGGATAACCCGTGAGAGGCGGGACCCATGAGAGGTGGGGCCTACGAAGGAGGGTTCGACCGAGGGCTTGGCCTAGCCTGGGTTATAAGATATAGGGATTGATTAGCCTCTCTCTATTAGTTTGAGCTTTTAGAGAAAGTGGTTAGTCATCTTGCATTAAAGTGGTATCAGAGCAGGAGGTCTCGTATTCGAAACTCCTCACCGGGGGTGATTAATGTAGGGGCATTCTCACACCGGGTTCGAGTGGGGCAATCTGTGAGAGATGAGGGCACACTCGGGGTGGGGCGACTCGTGAAAGATGGACGACCCGTGAGAGGCAGGACCCATGAGAGGTGGGGCCTACGAAGGAGGGTTCAACTGAGGGTTTGGCTTAGCTTGGGCTATAAAATATAGGGATTGATTCGCCTCTCTCTATCAGTTCGAGCTTTTAGAGAAAGTGGTTAGTCATCCTGCATCACATATTGCCTTGGATTTCTACCTACAGGAAATCTCCTCCATTCTTAGGAGCCTATTATAGTCTTGTTTGACTTCCATCTTAGCACTATTCTCCTCCTCATCCAAGCCACCCAACATCCCTTTCTGCTTCAAGACCTCAATATTTTGTAGACATGATATTTTCCTAGCCTGTATTACCCTAAATTCCTCCTTATTCTACTTCATAATTCTTTCTTTAAGCAATTTCAATTTCTGGCAAAAAATGAAGCTAGTCAATCCCTCCACAACAATCTCATCCTACCACTATTTTAATTTGTCATTGAAACCTAGAATCTCCAATCACATGAGCTCGAATCTGAAAGGGCGCAGACCTAATGAAGAAATATTGGTGCGAAGAACAATGGGAGTGTGGTCTAATATCGAATTGGGAAAAGTGTCTTGAGCAAGCATGGAAGCCTGCTTCATCCAATTAGTAGTAAATAAGAACCTATCCAACCTGCTACTAACTCGAGTATCTTGATTATTTGTCTAGGTGAACATGATCCCACTCAACCACCAAACAAAGCTTCTGGATAAAATCATTGAATTGCCACAAATGACGAGTCATTTTGGAGGCACCCAATCTCTCTAGTTATCGAACAACATCAAAATCTCCCCTACACACCAATGAACGGACAATTGTTTTTGATCTTACTCAATTCCTCCTGCAACATACCAAATTCTGCCTGGTCACAAGGACCATAAATGCCAGAAAAAGCCCAAAGCAGATCATCATCTATATTTTTGCACAAAATTGAGACTGAAAACTTACCAATCTTGGAATCTATCACCTCCATAACATTAGAGTTCCAAGCTACCAAAATCCCCCTGCCCTTCCCACAACAGGCTTATGGATAAAATCAAAGGGTCTCCTACCCCACAAATCCATAGCCATCCTCCTATTAATATTCCAAGTCTTCATTTCTTGCAGAGTTAGCAAATCGACCGTCCACCTCCTCAACAAGTCCTTAGTCCCCCACTTCTTCTCCCTCCTGAGCCCTAACATTCTAGGTACAAATGGTTGTTTTCATCATAAGAATCAAAATGAAATCTACCCCTTCTCTCCTTCCTTTTATCCCTTCCCCTTTCTTTTCTATCATAATTAATATCAGACTGCAAGTTATTTAGTTCCCTGGTCCGACTGCCCCCCCCATGTATCTTCTCTGAATGCCCTTAGGCCTCCTAGGACTCCAGCTCCGCCTCCTCTCAATCTCGCAAAAGAAATCTTCCACACGTTGCTCCATACCTTTAAATGAATACCCCAACCTTCGTTTCACCTTGGCAACTTTCTTAATAACCCATTATGAGTGAGATGGAGGGGGTAGCATCAGATGTCTTATCTGGTATTGTAGTCTTATCTAGTATTTCTTCTCTGGGAATAGTCTTCTTTGGTAAAAGGTCCTTGTGATTTCTTTTGTTAGGATTCCCTTTTGGATTTCCCTTGGTTCTTTGTCCTTACTTGGCAATATGCAGCGTCCTTGTGATTTCAGGCGAGCCACAAGGGACAGATTAGGGCCCACTCAGCGACCATAGACCCATCCAGTCATTCTAATTCCGTTTATTACCTTTCTAAGGGATTGACGTTTGGTCATGATGTGGTGTCTAAGGGTTCTATTTCTAATCAAATCCCAGATTTTAAGCTGAATTCTTGTCAACCGTATGGGAGAACAGCTCACAAGGTGAACCAAAATTACCGATTTGGCCCTTGGAATTGCGATATTCCATTGATAAATGCAGGAGATAAAGTCTTTTAAATTTCAAATTCGTTTCAAGGAGGGAATTTCGAGACTTGAAATAAACAGGGCCCTTTGGTGATCCCGTGATAAAATTCCCATAAACAATGGATTAAATGACTCTTAGGCTAGGGTTTCCAATGGAAAGCTCAGGCCCAATTTGAATCCTATCCTCATTTCTTCCCTCAAAGTCCAACCTAGATTATCATCATCTCTGTCCTCAATGGAGCGACCTTTATCTACAAGGGGTTGATGGGTAATCATGATGGAAACTGGGGTTCCGGCGATTAAGCCCAATTCATCTTCATTTTTATCGAGAAAGGAGTCTTGCTCCACCGACCAGACGCCTAGGGGAAAAGTGGGGGCTTTTCTCTGGATCCTGTATGATCTAATCCGCCTGGATGCTCTTAGGGAGTTGCTAGAAATACCTACATCTGAAGAAGAGCATTCCTGTGATCCTCCTGACCCTCTGGGTCGATTGGAACGGTACACATCCATGCTCGAGTCGGAGGAGTGTGTATTATCAGATGAAGAGTTGTTTGAGTCCAGGTCAGTTTTTGCGAGGGATATCTCCACTGTGGTGGAAATTGACGACCGCAAGCTTAGATTGGTCAATTATGATGAGTCTTTTGCGTTGACAGCTGCAAAATCTCACGAATGTTACAATCTTAGTGGGACTCAAAGGGGATCGATGGCCTCTTCATGGGTTCTAGGTAGGGCTGTCAATGAGTCGAGCCTGAGCCTCCAATTGAGCTCGTTTAGCTAAGTCAGCCTGAGCTGAGCTGTATCAGGCTCGGCTCGTCAAGGGAAGGTCTTGATAAATGTTGTGATCTTTTAAGGATTATCGAAATCAATGACGTGATCTTTAAAATAATCTTATTTCTTTCTTTTAACATATGTGCTCCAAAAACAGTGATTTCATAGCCTGGAATCTACGGAATTGATTAGCATTGGTGTACCTTTTCATTATTCATTTATTATATACTTTAAGAAATCAAATCATTTGATGTCTTGTACTTAAATTTTGAAATTTATAATAAATAAAATATATTTCATTTAGACAAAAAATCTACATACATCAATCACATCATGTAAAGTTGGGAAAAGGGCCCTTCTCTTGGAAAACAAAGCACTTTGACCAAAGTGGTAATCCATGTCTAATTTGTACTGTCGGAGGCTAACACTTCTAATGTTGTGCTTTTTGAATTTAGTATCTCCTTTTTGGGTGCCTATTTTTTTGAATTGATTTTTTTTAAAGCTTTTTAAGTTTATACATGCCACATGTCAACCTGAGGTGTGGTAGTACATTTGCTGAGCCGGAGCTGAGCTCAGACCACAGGCTCGTCACTAGCCCAGCTCGGCTCATTGACACCTCTAGTTTTAGGTACGCATTATAGCTTGCAAAATTTTGCTGCTTCATTTTCTTCATTCATATCGTTTGTTCCTTCTTCCGTCCAAAATTCTTCAGTGTGTTGCAGTCCCTTGTACTCCAAAGTGTTTGCTAACACCCCCCGGATTTCGTGCACAGAAAAGATGTGCGCAAGTTGTGTGCACGGACCAGGGGGCAGACACATCAGCATCGAAAAGTGATTTACACTGATAAGTGTGCCCCCAAAAGTGTAAATCATTTTTCGATGCTGATGTGTCCACCCCCTGGTTCGTGCACACAACTTGCGCACATCTTTTCTGTGCATGAAATCCCAGGGGTGTTAGCTAACTATCTTGAGCACGAGGATATGGTGTTGGATCATAAGGTCAAGAAAGGGGGTAAAGGCAAGTGAGAACTTACAAATTTGGAATGGGATATGAAGGAAGTTGGGATGGTCCAAGGCAAGGGGTGGCCAATCAGTGGTAAGCAAGTAGCTATAATGGTTTCTTGTAAGGTGAATTTATGAAGATCTTGTCTTGAATGTAGAGCTTGGGGGGCATCCAGAAAAAAACGAGCAGTTAAAGAATGTGTGCATAAGGCATTCCGCAGACCCAAATTTAGCTGCGTTTCAGGAAACTAAGAAAGAATCCATTTCCCTTAAGACTTGTTTGGAATTTTTTGCAACCAGAGGCTTGCGGAGTGGTTGGTTCTGCCAGCTGTGGGGTCTGCGTGGGGCATATTGGTTGTTTGGGATCCAACTTTCCTTTCGAAATTGGATGTGAAATTGAGGAATTTTCAATCCCTGTTCTCTTTAAAGAGATTGCTAATTCTTTTAAATGAGTTTTTTTTAGGATTTATGGCCCGTTCTCAGCCCATCTTCGGAAGCATCTATGGGAGGAGCTGGGAATGATTCAGATGGGTTGGGATAGACCTTGGTGCGTGGGGGGAGACTTTAATGTGATCAGATTCTCTTATGAAGAGAAAGGGGGTTGCCGGATTGCTAAACCCTGCGCTATCTATCAGCATACTTCACTTTGTGTTTTAAACTCCTAAAGCAGACCCTATTCTGTTGGGTTTAACATCTTTTAAAACCCTGCTGCACAGATTCGTTAACCCATTAAGGTCCTGTGGCAGAAGCCTCTATTACAAACCCACACCTGTCTCTTTGTTAAACCAAATCTGCCGAACCCATTAGACCTGTTCCTCTTTATATTTTTCATCTCTGCAGACTGTGTTAATAAAGCATATGGTGCAGGGCTGCCAAGAGAATGGCAGTGATTCCCTGCTGAATGTGGGCCTTAAATAGAAGCAAAACAATGATTGAAACCAAGAAAGAAAGCAAGAATCCAAATCTGGAAAGTTTGGGGCAGAGGTGGAAAATGACCAAAATACACCTGATCGTGCATTAGAAAATTCTGCGCTTTTGCAGGGTGAATCTTAGGTCTATGAAGTATCACCGTTCCAAATTTCAAGAATTTTGGATAAGATTTGATGTGTAATTTTATATAAGAAAGTTGCTTATGTAGGGTTGGTTCAAGAAACCACAAAATTTCATGAAGAAGATGAATCAAGAATGATATGAAATCAGAGAATAATTTCACGAAACCAATATAGACGGATAATAGATTAAGGTAAGAACAATTACCCTAAAAAAATCAAAGATAGGGTGGATTTAAGGTTTTTGATCCAAGAATCGAATCAAGAATGAATCTTGAAAAAGATTCTTGATGTTCTTGATATTTCTTGGCAATTCTTTAATTCAAGAATTAAATTTAATAAATTGAAATCAAGAGATCAGCAAGCGAGAGCAATAACCAGCAATGAAACAAAAATCAAGAAAGAGAGAAAGGAGGAAAGAAAAAGAATGAAAAGAAGAAGAAACCGTGGTGAAGTAAGAGAGAGAATAGATT
>JAOXJP010279223.1:0-19622 GCA_025762735.1 Platanus orientalis | reverse complement strand
TTCCTGAGAGTGTCTCGTGGGCTCTGAGATTTTTATAAGAGACAGTTTTATATATATATATATATATATATATATATATATATATATATATATATGCTTAATAAATACATTAACAATAAACGTTACAATCATTTGATCATTCTCTCTTTCTCCATTTTCTTATTTGCTTATTTATTTTATTTTATTATTTTGGTTTGAAGACTTGGGGCCTAACTGACAATATTGTGGAAATAAAATGATTCATGATATGCCAGCACGTGGATTTTCTCCATTTTAAATCATAATCCGTTCACAATTTCTAGTGATTTAAGGCTCGGATCCTCTGTGCCGAGGCTGTGGTCGCACAACACCGCCATTACACGGGCTGCAGGCATAGAGGATCCCTACAGGGGAGAAGCTTCTGCGTCATTTTTATTTCCTTTTTGTTGCTTCCCATTAAAGCTTCTTACCGGGTATCTGTCCCCTCATTAACCGTACAAGTATTATAACAAAAGTATCTCTCTCCGTTTTCCAGTTCTCCCCCAGGACAAAAGAAATAATAGGTGAAACCAGTTAACTGCAGTTTGCAAGGGGAGAAAGAGGATGGAATCTTATTCAGATCTAAACAAGATAACTCAACAACTTCCAATCCAAAAGGGCGGCCTAAGAACCATGCCCTTTATCATAGGTGATCAAACTTCTACCTCTGCATCTCATAGAATCTTTTAAGTTTGAAAAAAGGATCTTCTTCAACTGTTCTCATGTGTCCCTAGATCACAGGGTCATGTCCTTAGACACCATGTCTAACAAAAGGTTTATTTGTAAATGCGTAAGTATTTATATGTATTGACTAAAATACCCTTTGTCAGACCACATGGATTGATTGGTAATAAATTGGTACCTATCCAGATTGGAGAGATTTTAAATCATCTCCAGTCTAAATGGACAGGTACCACTTTATTACCAATCAGTGCATGACATGTGGCCTGACAAAGGGTGTTTGAGCCAATATACATGGGGTCTAAGGAAGGCATTACAGTAAATATACAATAAATAAGTACCTGTTTATTTATTAATATACCCTTTGTCAAACATCATGTCACATTGTGAACAGAGACCGGAGTGGTACTTGTCCATTCAGACTGGAGATGATGTGAACTCGACTGAAGATGATTCAAAATCTTTAAACTTTATTTGGGAGACAGATTTTGTCCACCTCCCTGCCGGGCATCAAGGGGCCGGACACATCAACACTGAAAAGTGATTTACACTTCTTGTGAGTGCACTTATCACTCTTTGGTGCTGATATGTCAGCCCCCATATGCCCAGTGGACGGAGTGTTCATTGAGGGAGGTGGACAAAATCCCAGCTGGGGACATGGGAGATAGACAAATTAGTTGTAGAAGATCCTTTTCCTTTTTAAGTTTTAGTGATATTATTGTGCAGAATCCTTATCGTAGTCTGTGTGTTTTGTTTCTCCCATTAATAAATAGCGAATGAGGCATTTGAAAAGGTTGCAAGCTATGGGCTACTGCCGAATATGATTGTATACTTAATGGAAGAGTATCACATGGACAGCGTCACAGGAGCAAGTGTTTTGTTCTTTTGGTCAGCCTTTACCAATTTCACGCCTCTTCTTGGGGCTTTCCTATCGGATTCTCACTTTGGTCGCTTTCGTATCATCGGGTTAGGATCGATTGCTAGCCTTCTGGTAAGTCATTTGGTTTTTTTGTGTATTTATTTATTTATTTTTGAGCGTTTTTTTTTCTTTATTAAAGATAGGTGTGGGCACATTTTAGATTTTCCCAAGCTCGCAGCCTGTTGAGATCGTCTCTTATGAACAAATAATCTTGTGGCTTCATGAGATGTAAATATACCAAAAAAAAAAAAAATAGTGATTCACCTCTTTGGTAGGTGTACAACTCCTGAAGCCCACAAGATTATTTGTGGATTGGAGACAATCCTTTTGGGCTTGCTGTTGCTGTCTTGCCATTGTTTGCCAAAAAAGTGAACTGTCACTTTTGTCACCTTTTGAAGATATGTGTGCATCGCAAACTGTCACAGGATGGTCTTGTAAGTAGCAGATGATCCCATCTTGGTGTCGCAATTCTTGACTCATCTGCCAACCCACAAAACCCTGATGTACCCTTCATGCACAGTGTGACACATAGACCAAAAAGTGAAAATCACTTGTCTAATTTGTTTTTGGTCTGCTTGTTGCACTATAAATACGCACAATACATTAAGTGTACTTTCTCACAAAACCCTTCATATTATATATTTTCTCTTTTAGGGTTAAAGATGGCAAATCCTAATCGGCCTCCATTTTGGCTTGAGCTGGGCTTTTTTCAATAGATTCCAAAAATTGAACTGGTTTTTTAGGGACTTGGTTGACTACCTTTACCCTTATTTAAATTCTGGATATTTTGTCACCCTTAACTAAAGGGAATTAAGTCAACACCTCTTAAGGAGACATGATTGTGGCATAGTCTCTTTAAGAGAGAAGTCTGAAGGTTGAATATTATTAGGATTGAAATCTTCTTGATGCGAGTTCCTTGGGATGCAATAATAAATGCAGAATTACAAACAAACAAACAAGAAATTACAACACAAAAATTTACGTGAAAAACTTGAAATCAAGAAAAAATCACAGAACCATACATAAACATTTTCTCTATAATGGAAGATTACAAGCTTTCTCACTGACCCTCTCTCTTACACTCTATCATAATCTAAAACCCTAAGATGAAACCCTTTCTTTAACATCTTTTCTCAATACTTGGAGAAAAAACTATTCTCTCACCTTGAAACAACCCCTTCAAAGACAAAACCTTAGAGAAACCCTTTTATCTTAGTTACAACTACTCCTTTCACTCTCTCCTAACCTCAAATGAGCTTAAGAGCTTTATATAAACCATAGAGACCTACTTTAACTCTTACCGAAATTTGCAACTTCTAGTTTTAAGTTTGCGTTATTGGGTGGGTCTGGCCAAAATTGGATCGGTCTGACCCGCTCGAATTAGTTCGCCTAGTAGTTTGTTTGATTCGACAAGTCATTGCCATCACTATGCACACCGGATCGGTCCAGTTACAATCGGATTGGTCCGGTCCTAGTTGGATCGATCCAAACTCCCCTCAAATCAGTCTAAACTATCTTTGCCTTACTTCTTAGCTTTCTTCCTAAGCTTTCCAACTCTGGTTGTCTTTGGTTCTTCATTGGAATTCTCTAAAATCAATCTCCATACCCAACAATCTCCCATTTGGAGACAGATGGTCTTCTATGGTGACTTCCTTCTACAATCGTGTGATGAGACCTCTTCTATTTCGTGACCTTCTACCACTTTCCTTGTCTTCAATCATGCCACTAATCTTGATCTCTTATGACCCTCCCAGTTGGACATAAATACACCATTAACAATCTTCATCTTAGCTTTCACTTTAGCCCTTAGACAATTTCTATTGAATTTTCCCATTGTCTACATGTTTTTCAAGACACCAACCTTGTGACATGTGCACCACACTCTAACTTTAGTTCTCACCTCGGAACCCACCTTGGAGAATCATCTACATCCATCATTTTTAGTGAACTCTATGCCATATCCTTGAAATGTACCTCTACTAAACACGAGTAAACCTATTTACACACATCAAAAAATAATTTTTGTGGCCTTCAAGAATCACCGCTACACACACTATCAAGTTAATTTGATCCTGACACCATCTGACTCGATCATGGCCAAACCATATGTGTAGCTACCCTTAGTTAACTTAACTAGTTAACTCTAGAGTGGGTGCTCGATCTGTCTTTCTTAATCATAAAAATCTCCTCACCATCGCCTGCCACCTGGAAACTTGTAATACCTCTTTCTTCACCATCCGTAAAAAATACCATGCACTAACGTTGATTATCCCATGCACTCTGACTATCCATCAAGGTCAAAGGAATACTACTTATCATTATAATCTCACTCAGATGATACAATCCATCCTAACACCTATCTCCCTCGTGTGATTTTCATACCTCCACCTACAGCTAAATACATGTACCCCATGGAATCCAAATAGCTTAGACATATCAGATTTCTCTACATCTGTAAGGCACACACTACACCACCCAAAGCACGAACCGCTCCATTGAACATGTTGGTTTTTACCATCCCAAGACTCGTGATGTTATTCTGGACCCATCACCTGGAGACATAGATCTTGTTTATTCTTCTTGGAATGTATTAAAATATTATTTTCTAGAACATATATGAATAGGACAATTCAAATCTAGTATCCAATCATTTGTAAAAATAGTGTTCGTACTTCTAGAGACTATGAGAGCATCTCCAAGATATTCCTCATGTTCCTCTTTTTTTTGTGTAGCCATCGCCGCAACATCAAAACTATTATCTTTGTTCCTATTAACATGTTCCAAACTCCTTACAATAAAAACATTGCACCCCACATTTTCCTTTGGACTTAGACCTACTACTCTCAGATCCTTTCACCGATGACATTTCTCTTCTTTCCACATTCAAAGCACTCCTATTCACCGATGAATCCCCTGAGGATTTCCTTTGAACCTCTTCACTGAGTATAACACTCACTACATCATCAAATTTGAGTGTGCCTGAACCCGAGGAATTGCACAAGGCCATCACCAAACCATCTCAATTCTCCAGCAAAGAATACAACAACCCCAAAGCCTTAATTTCATCATCGAAGTTGATGCCAACTAAAGATAACTGGTAGGTAACCACAATGAAATCGTTCAGATGTTCAGCCACACTTCCACCTTCAACCATCCTTATGTTAAACAACCGCTTCATCAAAAATACCTTATTTGATGCCGATGGTTTCTCATACATCTGATACAAGGCAGCCATGTGATCTTCCATAATTTTCTCCTTGAAAATATTAAAAGCAATCGACGATGATAAAAAGAGATGAATCATACCTAGGGATTTTCTATTAAGCACCTCTTAATTAGCATCCGACATTGTTGCAAGCTACTTCACTTTTCTTCTAAGCAGCTGATTAAGATATTTTTGATAGAGGTAATCCTCTATCTGCATCTTCCAGTATGAAAAATTCATGTCATTAAATGTTTTAGGGATTCTTCTCCTATTTCTCTCATTGCTCCCACTTGAATCAAGAAGTCTTCCAAATTGCAAACTTTGGCTTCTAATGAACCACCAATCATGAACCTAGAACCCCCTTTGTCCTCATAATGAGGAACCTGGCTCTGATATCACTTGTTAGGATCAAAATCTTCTTGATGTGAGTCTTTTTTTATATCAGTACTTAATGCAAGTTCCTTAGGATTTAATAGTAACAAGCAAACAAACAAGAAACCACAATACAAAGATATACGTAGAAAACCCTAAAACTAGGGAAAGACCACAGAGTCACATAGAAACAATTTCACTATAATGGAAGATTACAAGATTTCTTGTTCACCCTCTCTCTCACACTCTATCACAACGCAAAACCCTGAGATGAAACCCTTTCTCTAACCTCGTCTCTTACAGTCTAGAGAAGAAACCGTTCTCTCTCCTTGAAGCCACCCCTTCAAAGAGAAAACCTTAGAGAAACCATTTTCCCTCGGTTTCAACCACTCCTTTAACTCTCTCATAACCCTAAACGAGCATAAAACCCTTATATAGACCATAGGGACCTACTTTGTAAAGACTTATGCTGAAATCCATAGCTTCTAATTTTGAGTTCGTGCCACCAGATCTGTTTGGCCAAAATTGGATTAGTCTCTCTAGTAGTCGGATCAATCTGGAAAGTCATTGCCATCATTCTATATACACTCAAAACACAATAGATGGGTTTAGTTACAATCGGATCGGTCCAGTCCCAGTTGGATCGATCTGAACTCCCCTCGGATTGGTCTGAACAATCTCTGCCTTGCTTCCTGGCTTTCTTCTTGAGATCTCCAACTTCGGTCTTCTTTGATTTTTCCTTGGACTTCTCCAAAATCAGTCTCCACACCCAACAAATATCCCCATCACCATTGCATAAGTTACCATGTCTATATCTTGCAAATATGTGGATTAGGGTGGCAATGTTTAACTTGACCCGTGAACCCAACATGAAATAAGCGGGTTAGGGTTGACTGTAAACGTGTTTTGGGTCAAATCAAGTTGACCCTCTTGAAACAATAAATAAATGGGTTGGCTTCGGATTGACCCATATAGTTGTATACAGTATTAGACCCTTCTCTGTCACTTCTCTCAACCTTGAGAAAACTCCTAGCACACATTTTCTCAAAACCTAAAGAGGAAGCCTAAGAAAACCAATGAGAAGAAAAAAAAACCTTATTCCTCTTTTAGAATCTCTCTAAAATCGAGTTTCTCACATCTCTAATCCTTCTCCAAGAAAAAAATTTTCTTTCCTAATTAGAAACCACTTTCTACTAGGACTTAATCTTATCTATTGGACTGCACATCAATCTACTTACTAAGAAAATAAGACAAATCCAACAATCTCGACCTTGACTTATTTGGCAGCCATCTTAAAGACATCCCATTGTCTTTGGCACCACTTGCATTTATGCCAAGACATAGAACTTGAGACATGTGTACCACACTCTACCTTGGCTTATATTTAGGAATCACCATAGAGAAAACTTGCACTTGTCATTCTTAGTGAACTGTGCATTATTTATGTCCGAAATGCACCTCTACCTCAAACCTTAATCATAACATGTTTCTATCACTGCAAACAACCATTGGCCTTGAAGAATCACTGTTACACATACCATTGAATCAATTCGGTCTTAACACCATCCAAATTGATAACAACACGACCAATGCACATGTGTAGTTGTCCCTAATTGAATCACCTGGTCAACTTTAGATGATCTGTCTATTCTAACCGTAGGAATTATCTCACCATCGTCTGTTACCTAGAAAGCCATAGTACTTGTCTTTGCCCTAACTACAAAAGCGACCATGTACAAACACTTGTTATTATGTGCACCTAGTTTCTAGCTCCCCATTGAGATCAAAAGAACATCATTAATTACAATATTCCCTACAATTTTCTCCCTTCATTTGGATAAAACTATCATGTGTGATTTTCATGGTTCTAGCTGCAACTAAATACTTACAACCCATGGAGTCCAACTAGCCTAGTGATATTAAATTCTTTTGCATCTATGGAACATATGTCACACCACCCAAAGTATGAATCATTTCATTAAATATCTTGATCTTCACTATCCCATCACTGGTGATATCACAAGTAAACTCATCACCCAAATAAATAATATTTGTCTTCTTCTTTTGGAGTGCATTAAAATATTATTTCTTGGAGCATATATGAACATGATAACCTGAATCTAATATTTATTGATCATGATAAAAAGTGTTCATACCTTTGGAGACTATGAGAACATCTCCAATGTATTTCTCTTGCTCCTTTGCCAATGTTGAACTAAGATTGTCACTTTTCTTTCTATCAGCACATTCTGAACAATCTCTCCTAATGTAGCCATATTATTTGTAATGGAAAAATTAAACCTTACCATTTCTTCTAGACTTAGACTTGGACCTGTTATTCCTAAATCCCCTTACAGATGACTTCCTTTGCAATTCTCTACTAAAAAAATCAACCAAAAATCTCATTAAAAGTGATGTCATGATGTCCTCTAGGTTTACTATATCTTTCCCAAACATTAATGTTGTCATCAAGTTGTCATAAGAATTAAGAAGTGAAGTTAGAAGTAAAATGGTTTTATCTTCTTTCTCCACCTTGACATCAACTTTGTGCAATTTATCAAAGAGTTGGTTGAACCATTTAAGTGTTCCAACACACTCACACCTTCCTTCATCTTTAGCTCATACACTTTCCACTTTGAATATAACTTGTTGGTGAAACTCTTTTTGATGTAAAGTTTATCTGACAATACATAATGAATTGTGTTGAGTGTCCTCTTCCCTATATCTTGCAAATTATCATCCTCCATGCCCTTGGACATACCTTCCTTTTTCTGCAATGCTTTGTATAAACCTTGTTCTGTTAATAAATCCTTGACTCTTCTTTGCCAAAGAATGATACTACCTTTCCATCAAATTTCTATAAAGAAAATTAACTGATGGAAGCTTTTATTACCATTGTGAATCCACACAAAATTTTTTAAAAAATAATCATTTGAATAAAAAAATTTCTTCCTCTTACTCCGAAATACAATCCAGAGGGTCTAATACTGATTATTAGCAAAATAAAAACAACTTTAATATTTCATGTGTTGGGAAATGAGCCAAATTAAACCACTCATGATCTATAGAAAAAAGAAGTCAACAATCACACAAGATGGGTAATTTTTTTTTTTTGTAGTTTGGCCAAGATGTCTACGTCCTTGGGGAGATCCGTTCTTCACTATACGAGAAAAGTAAAAAATGTACAAAGCTCTTTTGCTCAAACTCTCACCCTTGAACCCAAGCTCTTTTCCCTCACTTCTCTCAACCTTATTAAAATCCCTTTCTCACATTTTCTCAAAACCTAGAGAGAAAAAAAAAAAAAAAAAAAAAAGCTCATTCAAGAGTCTCACATCTCTACTCCTTCTCCAAGAAGAAAAGTACTTAGAAACCATTTTCTACTAGGAATTAATTTCATCCATTGGATTGCACACCAATCCAAAAACTAAGAAATAAGACAAACCCAACAAAAACTAACCTATCTCTCCTTTAGATGCAAGTCTATCCTCAATGTATTTAATCATATCAATATATTGCTTGAGGCACCTAAAAATGAGATATCTAACTTGCTATGATCAAAGCTTACATTTACTCATTTTGTATTAGCTAATATGACAATTTGATTGGGAATTTTCTCTTTAGTCGATTTTCTCATCTTCAACCTGAAAAGTAAATTAAATCTGATAAAAAAAATGAACTAGATGGTTAAACCACAAAAAGAAATTAGATTGAGTTTGTTCAAACCTTTATGACTAATTGGCTTCTTACTTGATTCCATCATGCCTTTAACCCAAATTAATTGATGCAGGCTGCTATAAAACACCTTGATTCCAGAGAAAAGTAATAAATAAAAGATGAATAAACCAAGGGAAGAACCAATTTTCTATAAGGATTAACTAGTCCAACCAAAACGTTTCAAGAAAAGAACTCTACAGCTTGTGGTGTTCAGAAATTTTATTTTTCTTCAAAACAAAAAAAAAAAAAGTTGAATGAGAGTTCACAATAGTAAATAACCTTTTTATTCTCTAGCTGAAGCCCCTTAGTGATCCATAATATAAATTTCCTAAAATTCAAGATTTCAAAGATATAAAAAATCCTAATGCAAATAGAACATTAAAAATGGAAACAAATAAAATAAAGATACTTGTTAACATATCTTGTGTGGCTTCTCTTTATCCATATTCTCCAAGTAATCAGCCTCCATATGATTTGCATCAGTTATTTCATGTGGGTAAGAACTTGTTCTCGAGTTTAATTCCTATTCATATTTAGAATCACCATGATATGGTAAAAGGTGTTTAACATTTTAATACATGAAATCGACAAATGACTAGGTCGCTTAAGTTAGTAAGCATTATTGTTTATCTTCTCAATAACTTCACATAGCCCAACTTTCCTTGCACTAAGTTTATTGTAACCATCAGCTGAATAATAATGGTCTTTAGTAAATACAACCCAAACATAATCTCACACATTAAACGCCACTAGCTTCATTTGTTAGTCAACTATAGTTTTTTACTTAGAATTACTAATCTCAATTTGTTTTCTCACTTTCTCATGCAAAGTTTGAATACTCTTCATCAAGTCTTTAGCCTTACTACTAATCCTTCCCACATTAGGAATATGCATTAAATCCAAAACAGTATTGTTAGGATTTCACCCATAAACCATCTCAAATGGACTCAACCTTGTAGTTTTGTTCTTGGACCTATTGAATGGAAACTCAGCTTGAGTTAAGACTTGATCCCATGATTTCACATTCTTCCCAATCAAGCTTCTTAAAATGTTTCCCAAGCTTCTATTCACTATCTTAGTTTGGTCATCTGTCTAAGGGTGATAAGTTAAACTAACATTTGGTTTTGTTCCCAACTTCTTTCATAAAGTACGTAAAAAATGACTCAGATTTTCTATGTATCCTGATAAAATGTAATAGAGTATGGAATTCCAAGAAAATGCACCACCTTTTAAAATAAAGATTGGCTATGTTTGATACACCCATGGTTTTTTACATGATATGAAGTGAGCCATCTTAGAAAATCTATCATAAACAACAAAAACTGAGTCCATACCTTTCAATGTGTGAGGAAAACCCAAATTGAAATCCATACTAACATTTGTCCAAGGTATTGAAAGTACTAGCAAAGGAGTCTAGAGTCTTACATTAGTAGTTTTCCTTTTAGAAACCTAATAGACATAACACATCTCTACATATCTCAAAACACCTCACTTCAGCTTAAGCCAATAATATTCAGCTTCCAAAAGTAGTGAAATAATTTTTTTTTATTTTTTTATAGTTTTTTATGAATATCAAGTAATGAATTATAATGCCTAGATGCAAATTTTAGATTGCTTCTCATCGTGTTGGATACAATTCTTTTCTCTTAAGATTAAATCAAGAAGTGAGTGTTAGAGGAACCATGTTATTCAAGCAACATACTCTCTCTCTCTTTCAATACTCTACAACTCTCCCCTCTCTGATAATGAAATGATATTTGAGGCAGTAGCAACTAAGTCAACCTGTTGTGTATCCTCTCAAATATTATAATTTTGCTCAAGGAGGATGATATTTTTGATGTCATCTCCCCTTCTATATCCAGTCAAACATTTTTTTCTCATTTCTCACATGTTGCAATTTGTTCATAAGGAGTCAGAAATAGCATTTAAACTTTAAGCAGTCATAACTCTTGATCTTGACATCCATTTTCGAAGTTTAAGTACTCAATACCTCGATGAGTTTTACGTCATCCCAAACATTATGCTATTCATATTTTACATATTTTGGGAAATCTTCAATGTGATTTTTTTTTGGAGAATATTATTGTGAGTATTTTAGGAATAATATATTGGTTTTAGGTTGAATTAGGAATTTTCCATTTTTGTTAATTTTTTAGCAATTATAAATGTAGTAGGAGTTTGGTTCATTTAGAACTTTTCTATTTCAGGCCTTTAATCTATAAATAAGCAATTGCAATCAAAAGGAAGAAATTTTCTTACAGGAATTTTGAAGTTGCATACCTCTTTAATTAATATGTAGAATTCTCTCTTTGATCTACTCTAATTCTTGCTATTTTCCTTGGTGAAAATCAACAACTCCCATTATTCCTTGTATATTCTCTTGTAAAATTCAAATGGGTCATTTGAAGGTTGCATCAATCGGTTAGTTGAATTCATTCGTAATCTCTTGATGCATTAGGATGTAACATTTGACTTCATACCTTATCAAAACAATCTCATTCTAACAAAAATTTTATCTTCATCCTCTTCACATGCATTTCAAAGCTGCCACAATACGATATCACAAGTTTATATGCTCAAAGTTATTATTTAAAATTAGCAGAATGCTTGAGCTAGAGAAACATTTGAACTATAGAGGCATGGTTTTAAATTCTGTCAAAATATCAATTTTTCTCAAAGGGAATGAAATCGAAATCACATAATTTCATTCTGAACAGATTTTGTTTGAATTTTCAAGAGATTCAAGCAGTATTATTTCAAGTGATTTAATCTACTTTAGGGCTATATTTTGGAAGGAAAGTAGCAAATGTAAATGACTATTCAATGGCTTGGGTCGTCCTGCAACATAGTACAGATTTATCTATTCATAAGACCGAAGCCACACTAAGTTTTCATGACATAGGGGATGATACTTCTATGGTTAACAACCATGGTTCCAGAAGCGAAGCCTCCACCCTGCGGATCATCTTTTGAGAACTGCGAATCTCCAACATCAGCTCAACTCGCCCTCCTATTTTCCTCTTATAGTCTCATGTCCATTGGAGCTGGTGGCATTAGACCGTGTTCCTTAGCCTTTGGTGCTGATCAGTTGGACAGAAGACACAACTCTAATAATGAGAGGGTCTTGCAGAGCTTCTTCAACTGGTACTATGCTTCGGCCACAGCTTCAGTTCTGGTTTCGATGACTGTTATTGTATACGTTCAGGATAACATGGGATGGAAGGTGGGTTTTGGAGTTCCTGCCATTCTCATGCTATTCTCCACCGTTATGTTCTTCTTGGCTTCTTCCTCTTACGTCAAGGTGAACAGCAACAAGAGCTTATTGAATGGGTTTGCTAAAGTCCTCGTGGTGGCCTTTAAAAACAGATTTCTCACTTTTCCGCCCAAGAACACAAGTGGGTACTACCAGTACAAGAAGGGCTCCAAGCTTGTTGCACCAACAGATCGATTTAGGTATCCTCATTGCAATCATCACTATCAATTTACATTGAAATATTAAGTTTCTCATTCACAAATTGTTTATGTTCACTTCATTAACTGCCTACAGGTTACTAAACAAAGCTTGCATCAGTAGAAGTGAAGAAGAAGATTTAATCACTGACGGGTGTACTTCAGAACCAGTTAGTACGTGCACAGTAGAGCAGGTAGACGAGCTAACATCACTAATAAAAGTGATCCCCTTGTGGTCTACTGGAATCATGATGGGAGTGAACATTAGCCAAAACTCCTTCCCGTTACTACAGGCGAATTCCATGAATAGATATATCACTGCAAATTTCCAATTTCCAGCAGGTTCCTTCGGCTTGTTTATGATTGTCACAATGATTATATGGCTTGCCATCTACGATCGTGTATTCCTCCCCTTACTAGCAAAGTTCACCAGAAGACCCAATGGGCTTGATGCTAAACAACGTATGGGCATCGGATTACTACTCTCATGCATGTCCATGGCAGTGTCGGCAATTGTTGAAAGCATTCGACGGAGAACCGCCATTCAGCAAGGGTTAGAGGATAATCCACATGCTGCGGTTGACATGTCTGCTATGTGGTTGGTGCCACAACACATCCTGACTGGTTTGGGTGAGGCTTTTATTGGAGTAGGACAGACGGAGTTCTATTACTCTCAATTGCCTAAGAGCATGTCTAGCATTGCAACAGCTCTTCCTGGACTACAGTTGGCTATTGCAAATTTGCTGGCCGATGTTATAGTGAGGGTTGTGGATGATGTTACAAAAAGAGGGAGGAAGAATAGTTGGGTGTCAAGTAACATTAACAAGGCTCACTATGATTATTATTATTGGCTTCTTGTCGTCATGGGTCTGGTTAATTTTCTTTATTTTCTTGTTTGTTGTCATGCTTATGGGCCTTGTGAGGGAGAAGAGAGTAAAGTTGAGGAAGGGGAAGCCACAGAGGAGGAAGAAGAACTGCCTTACTCTACGGGATTGTCCATGATCAGTTCAGCTTAACATGTGTTCTATTCATCAACATATTATGGTATTAGAGCTTATCTAAAACTTTGCTACTATATTTATTCTTTAGTATCATCAATCTCAAGGATAGTCAATGGAGACTTCATCTTCCAACACTGCTGCTCCTAACACAACATCTAAAACTATTTACTTCAACGGATTTCAGCACCTTATTGGGGTGAAGTCGAAAAAGGATAATTATCTCTTATTGTACAATCATGTCTTGCCTATTCTGCATGATCATGATCTTTATGAACTCTTAAATGGTTCTCACACCCAGTCCCATCAAAATTTTATTCATCTCAAAAGGGATAGCGGAACCCAGCCTACCATGACTAGTATCGTACAGATCAACTATTGTGGAGTTAGCTTAATGCAACTCTTTCTAAACCTGCCCTTTGCTCAAACGATCGTCTTCACGTACGTCAAAAAGTATGAGATGCGTGCGTTCGTTGTTGTTTTCCAAATTGAGATACATGTTCTTTAATAGTGAAAACTATAGAATCCCAAAAGAGGTTCATTCACCTTGGCTCATGAATACCATAATAATGTTAAAGCCATTGGAGACACTTTAGCTACTACCCGGCCAATGTCCTATGCTAGAGAATCATATGGTCATTGCTGCCTTAAGTGGATTGAATGTTAATTATGAAAGTCATTTTACTTTTTTTTTTTTTTTTTTTGTAATAACTAGACCTGATAGTAGTCTTCCGAGTTATTACAACTATAAGAGATGCTTCTTTATTGAGAGCATCAATTGCAAATGTTCCAATGAAAGTTTCTTTATTGAGCCAAAATAATAGCCTTCTTCACTTTACATGGGAGAGGCAAATGGATGTCAAACTAATTAAAGAAGACTTAGTTCTCCTAACACTAATTGAAAAACTTCAACACCTCCAACTCGACTAAGCCATAGATGTGGGACATGGGTTTGCCCATGGTGACAACTTTGATACTAGTGACCGTAATTGTCAGCAATCAGCATGTTAGATTTGCAACAGACCTAGGTGTATTGTCATCTCATGAGCCGGAGTAGAAGCAAAAGTAGTTAAAGAATGTATTGATAGATATACCAATATGGACCAAGCTGGTACCTCCTATATCTTTATATTGTGATAATCAAATGGCTCTGCTAAAAGAATGTAGCAAGAATTATAATGGAAAGTCCAATACAATACAATTGAAGCATAATCATATGAGGGATCTAATAAGTAATGACATAGTATCCATATAGTATGTGAAGTCTAATGAAAATTTGGCAAATCCTTTATCCAAAGGCTTTGGGAAGGAGTTAACTTCCGACATGTTGAAAGGAATAAGATTGTTAAGCTTGTACGTGATACTGGTAGACACCTAACCTAACTGCTCAGGTTTAATGGGAAATCAACCTGACTACCTGAAGGTTCAATGAGGAAACAAGTGGTGTATTACTGGAGAAACACAAGTGTTTCTTTAATGAAATAAGTTCGTTCCTATGATAATCCTATAGTTGGTTATCCAGGCCAATTGAAACATGCTCAAGAAGAGTTGAAACATGCTTTGATTAGGGTAAAAACATATCCTAGGAGAATTAAAACATGTTCTAGATAGTTCTTAAAAGAATTCTTTATTAACCAAGTTATTCATGCTAAATAAGAAATTCACATTTTTGAGTGTAAAAGTTGGTAATTTCTTATGAAATTCAGGCAGTCTCCAAAGTGCTTAATAAACATGGGATAAAGTACTAACCTTAAAGTGTTAAGTTTTATGTAGTGTAAACCTTCTAAAAAAGACTGTACATGTAACAAGTTGGGTTTGTCAAATGAGATTCCAGTTCTATGGTACTTCATTGATTCTTAAAGAGATAACAACATGTTACAAAAAAATATTGGTTCCAAGGTCATCCACTATGCACTAATACACATGGGACCTCACTTATTGCTCATAATAAATGTTTTCAATGATTTTAAAAACAAGTGAGAGATTGTAAAAAACGAAGCCATTGAATGGCTTCCATGTTCACCATTTTCAAACATTTTGTTTTTAAAATTTTCTTTTATCTCTTTAGTCCCACATCATCTATGTTAAAAATCTTAAGCAAAATAAAGACATTCCACTCCCTCCACTTGTGTATTTTGAGAACACTCTCTCCATGTAGCAACGGTGCAACGAGGTGCTATGCACCTTAACCACATGTGCACATGCACGTGTATGATCATGGGCTTAAGCTCGGGCATGAGTATGGGTGTAGGTGTGGACAAGGGCAAAGGATTGGGCACAAGGGCTCTTAATGTGAACTTTTCACTTAATTTGAACGTTCACATCATTGTGGAGTCGTATTAAGGGTGGAAAGATTCCTTTTTGACAATCCAGATGTATTATCATAAAATTTGGTTTAATCATGATTGAAAGGTCTGTTACAAGACTAGTTCGTGACTAGCTTGGGTCTGCCACTAAAGTGGGATGAGTGGTCCGTAACTAAATTTGAGTTGAGCTATGGATTGTGATTGATGAATCTGAATCGGACTAGGACTTGTGATTGATCAGATTTGTTGGTTATGACTAAGGTTCGTCAAGACCCAGACTTCGTGATTGAAGTAGGTCCACGACAGCTCAGTTGTGGATGGGTTGTGCTTAGTCATGAATGCCCAAAATATCCATAATGAAGCTTATAATGTAAGTTAGCTTCTATAGAGCTCATGTCTTGCCTTGGGAAAGACCCATTCCCGGTTAGAATCCCATATTGATATCCACTAAGAATTAGACACATATGAGGTGGTTGGCGAGACGGGATTGGAACCCATCATCCCTATATAGCATAAAGAAATGGGCTTGAGACCCACTTGTGACTAAGGCATCCGAATTGGGAAAAATAGAGAGAGAAGCTAAGAATAGGGAGGAGAAAAAGAAGAAGAAAAATTAGAGAAAGACAATGAGTAACAAAATCTCTATCTCTTTCTCTCTTTTTTTGGGTATGTGTTAAAAGACACAAGGCCTATCGCAGCCCTTAGATCAACACCTCCCTTGAGGCTTAGCATCCTTGGGTTGGAAAACCACCTCAATTCAAGTGTGTTCTCATAGAAGAACCTCCACTCAGTTGATGGTTTTACCATATCTTCTTGACTCAATTTTCAAATATGATCAAATAACTTAACAAGGAGAGACTCTACCAAAATTTTCATAAAATTTGGATAAATTTTCTTTGACATTTTGAACACCTAACTCTAAAAGGGCAATAAGTTTTGAAGAGAGGTATCATATGTTTCTATTGGGCAATACGAGCCTTTTGAGAGACAAGTAGTTGATTCCAAACTTAGTTGTATCTTGGAGGTAACTTGGCACTCTCCCTTGCATGATCTTGTGGAAGTAGAGGTGCGCATGGGCCTGGACCGGCCATGGCCCGACCCGAAAAAGACTAGCCCAAGCTAAGCCTAAGCTTGAACCAAGGCCTGAACTTTTTTTTAAGGACTGGGCTTGGGCTTACCTCGGCTGGCTTGGGCTTACCTCGGCCCAGCCCGAGGCTCAAACTATTCTATATATAATATATTTTTGTATTATATACCACTTATCAAGGGCCTGTTTGGTAGCCGCCTATAATGTAATCATTTTATTTCAAATTTCTAAGGCATTTTGTAGCCATAAAGTAATGATTCAAAATGAACTCATCCAGAATTATAACTTTTTATTTTTATTTTTTATGAATTCATTCATATTTATACTTGATAACATATATCATTTCATTTTATAAAAAACCTAAGATGACTTCATTTCTAAATTTAGTTAGCAAATCAGTAAAAATCTGAATGAGCTCATTTTTGAATCACTACTTTATGGTTATAAGTACCTTAGAAATTTGAAACGAAATGATTATGTTACAGGAGATACCAAATAGACTATATGTCTTTTCAAATTATTAATAATTCATAGCTCAATCTGTAAAATTTTTTTTTGAAAAAGACATGTATTCGACCCTTGGTAAAATCGATGATTTTTTTATAATTCTTAGAATTTAAGTATAAAGTTTTTTATGCTTTAAAAAACTAGTAAGATCTTGTAACTTAATTGTCTAAACTATTATTATATTATTAAGTAGGTTTCAAGTCATTCGGAGGATTTATAAATTATACATTTTTTTTCCAAGTAGGGATGTATACATAATTATGTAATTTTAAAAGTTGTTTTGTAATATGTTATTAATTTTTTTATTGTGAGCTCTCTTAGTGACATGGCAGCTTAACTCGTGGATGTATAATGGGAGCTCTCATCGTGACATGGCAGCTCAACTCGTGAGCCGCGAGGCAAGGAGTCACGTTGACGTTAGCAGTGACACTTTCTGATTCCCCATCAACAAGCCCCTTGGTATACGTTAATGTAGGCGTGAAGAGGTTCTGACTCCTCCAAAGACTCGCCTTTTTCGTCTTTTAACTCAACTCTCCGTTTTTTTAGTCTTAATTAAATTTCAGACCCAAGCTAGCAGGGCACTGATATGTCTCTTCTCACTTGGGAACTTGCCCCTCTTCTATGAATTAATCTATCACCGGTGACACGAACGAGAGGAAAACCCATCTCTATCTGGTTTTCACTGTTGTGGTTCTCATGAGAAGCCAAGGATTCAGGTATGATTTTCATCCCAAAGTTCTTGACCAGTTATTATAACAAATGATTTATTTTTTTTAAATGAATACGATTAAATGTTCAAGCAAATCAAAGCTTTCACCTCTTCTTGGTATTGTTTATTTTCTTGTTTTACCCATTTTGGGTATTAGAGTTTTGAAGAACTTCTCCTCTTTCTACTCTCTATTTAAATCTATCTATCTATTTTTTTTTTTCTTTTTGGCTAGATAGGAAGGACGATGAAACCATATTTGGTGTAGTTTCTCCATTGAACCAAAATTAATAACCTTAGCAGTTAACTTCTGAGTTCGTGATGAAGTCTATCCTTTGGGTTTTTCTAGGCAATGCTATGTAGAGGATGAGAGCTTCAATTTCTACCCATCAAATTGAACACCGGTGTTTTTGTTTTTAAGATAAGTTGAACACCGTTACGGGTATGGTACCAAAGTGCAATTAAACATGTTGCATGCGTACTTTTATTCGTTCTAGTGTAGCCTGTCGCTCAATTGGCTGCCATACTACACCCCAGCCAAGTTGGTTGCAGGTTGAATTCTATAGATCACTACACAGTCACTTCACCACAGAGGATCCTAAGTGATCTGACAGCATCAAAGCATCACGCGATTCACGTCTCCCCTCTTTTAAGGGAACAAATGTTCTGTCCAGGATTTTGTATGTCCTACTGCGTTCTACACACTAAAGCTGGTAGTGGGTATATAAGGTTAATTAAAACTGTTAGAACAGTTTTTAAATGGAAAAAAAAAAAAAAAAAAGGTACCCGTAAAAATGGGGTGTATAGGGTTAAACCATAAAATATTATAAATAAAAGGGTTAAACAATAAAAAAAGTGCTCAAATAAACATTTGCTCCCTACACCAAATTCAAAAGGGAAAGGATGCTCTGTCCAAGATTTGGTGTCTAGCTAGGATGGTGTCCAGGGCACCCGTTTTATTCCGTATGACGTCTCCTGATGTCGTGGACTGAACATCCTTTCCAAATTCAAAAATCATCACGGTAGGACACAATCCATGGACATAAAGCAAATTTTGAGTGATCAAATTAAATTAAATTGGTGTGACCAAATATATTATGACATCACAGGCTGACAGTTGGTATGTATAGGGTTAGAAGTGTTCAAAAAGTATTGATTTCAAAATGTAGCTGTACAAAAAGAGACACCAAATTCAAAAACACATCACGTGCCAGTCTATAAGATGCATGTCACACATACTTACACCAATTTTAAAGTAAAAAAAGTTTATTATTTTTTAATAACAGAAAATACCCCTCAACCAAAACCAACCCTTGCAGGTTGGATTTTAGTGCCTTGGAATTGTGTCGCCCTAGAATATTTGTGAGTGTCATTTGCTCCCATAAAGAAAATACCTCCATCCAAAACAATTCTTCTTCTTATTATAATTTTTTCAATCTGTTGTGTCAAACATTTTCTTAATTATAACTTCTTAAATTTATATATGCCTAACGAATACGTTAAAAGTAAGCGTCAGGGGTAGTAATCATTCTTTAACAAGCATATAACTAATCCTTGCTGTTATAAATCATATAACTAGCACACTACAACAACAACAACAACAACAACAAACAGCCTTATCCCAACTATTTGGGGTCGGCTACATGAATCCTGTTCCGC
>JAOXJP010279213.1:0-19622 GCA_025762735.1 Platanus orientalis | reverse complement strand
ATATGATGATCATGGGAAAGCATATGTAGATATGTGGTTGTTTAAATGAATTTTACTAATTTCTTTGTTCAAGAACGATAAACTTCCTAACACCCTGATTGACCTCTTCATGATGACGGGCCTATCCATGGGCGGGACACCTCCACCGAGTTCAGAGGACTTCGACCCCACACTCGTGGCTCGCTGCATCGGGCCACAGCCTGTGGTCTATAAGGGCACCAAGGGTGTCCTTCCCTTTTGGTTCGAGGATGAGTACGTCTGGGCTACTGATGCCAGCTCGGACATGGAGAAGGCTCAGTTGACGCAGGCTTTCCTTTTGTACATGCTAACCCGATCTATCTTCTGCGGGAAGAGCGACCGGGTTTACTTCTACTTGCTGCCAGTGCTGGAGGATTTGGAGCTGGTGGCTTCACGTAGTTGGGGTAGATCCGCCCTCGGGTGCATGTAGCTCAACATGAGTGAGATTTCTATAGGCCAGAGCCCCCTGGCCTTTGTGGGCCAGTGCTTCCTCTGAGAAGTGTGTATATTTCATTTATTATGTTTTGAATTTGTTATTTGTCTCATTATTGCTTTTTGATCCTTATTTGTTCTGTTTCTTTTATAGGTGTAGTGTTATGAGCATTTCCCCACCTTAGCCCCGAGACGGAGGGGCGAGGAGGTGTTTCACTTCCCCTGCGTGATGAGGTGGAAGAGCACCCTTCCTAAAACATGGAAGGTGATCTCGACCGTTCGACGTGAGCTGGCTCGCTCACGGCCGACCAAGTAAATACACAATGCTTGGTTTAATCTTGTTGACTTATCGTTGTAAATCATTTTCTAAAAAGTCTATTATATTTGTGCAGATTTTATGGTGGTTGTGGGCCTGCTGGGCCTTGACGGCTGATAACGCGCAGGACCAGGCCATTGCCTGGGACTGGTCTTGCCAGAGAGTGGTGCTGGTGGCCCTGGGTGAGGTCACCATGTACCTCGGTGAGAGGTGCTGGAGGCAGGTAGGGGGAGGGATTGAGGCGTTTGTAGTACCACACCCCTCTTCACTGGTGATAAAGAGCGAGGGGGCTGCCAACTTCGGCGATGAGGGCACCGATGCCTTGGAGTTTCTGGACTGGGCCAAAGACTATCCTGAGTGGTGGGCCACTCAGAGCTGTGGTCGTTTAGGAGGGCCTATAGAGCCCCCGATAAGTGCATTTTGATTTTATTTATTTTGAAAAGTATTAATGCTTTATCTTGAGGATTTTGACAGTGTTTGCTTTTGATTTGGACAGGTTGCTGCTGCCCAGCCACCTCCCGCTCGACGAGGAAGGAAGAGGAGGGCCCCACTAGTGGAGCCGGATGTGTTGGGCTTGGTGCTCGAGGTGGTGGCCGGTCTTGGGGATGAGGCCAGTGAGCTACCTTTGCCCGAAGCAAAGCTCCCAAAGGGTTGGGTACCCCCTGCTGGCATGACTCAGGTATGTTATTGGTTAACCTTTTTGTAATTTTTACTTGCTTTCTTTTATTTGACTCAACATTGCATACTTATACAGGTCTCGAGGGAGGTGTATCTGAGTGCCCTCCGCAGGTTGGCTAGGTGCTTTGCCCTAGTTGGGCAAAGACACCAGGCTCACCTGACTAAGGTGGAGGCTTTAAAGGCTAGACATCGGGCTGAGCTCGAGGAGGTACTCATATTACCGTTCATTGGTCATTTTTAGATTTTGTTAATAAGTTTTTAAAGATTTTGACATTGGGTTTTTGGTTGTGTAGCTGCAGAGATAGATCCCCGTTTCAGGGGACATGGGAGACACCGAGATGCCCCATGCTGAACCTGGGGTTGAACCCACAAGGGGAGATCAGATTGAGGGAGGGTATCATCCCGAGAGGGAGGAACCTGAGAGAGAGCAGCCCGCAGGAGGGGAGCTCGCGATGGAGCCCGTGATGGAGCTTGAGGCAGATGAGGGACAGGCTGTGAGGGAGCCTGAGCCTGGTAGGGGTGAGCACAGGGCTCCCCCATAGCCCGGGGAGGGGGCAGATGCTGCCATGAGTGGATCAGCTACTGTTGCATCTTCAGGAGACACGACAGTGCCTTCTAGAGGCGGAGGAAGCAGGGGGCAAGGAGAGAGACGTTCAAGGTGAGGATGGCTGATTTGATAACCAATCCCCCTGCAGATGATGACGAGGGAGATGATTAGGGAGGATTGGATGTACATAAATCTCTATTTATTTATTTTTAAGAGGGTGTAATTGAACATTTTTTTATTGATGGGTTGTATAGATTAACCCGACATGACTTTGGAAAGTTATAATATTTTTCTTTTTGTTGACTTTTGAAAGATCTTGTAATTCAGATTGGATGTATATATTTCAGTTATTTGTGGATGGCTTTTATTCATTTTCTTTACTTTTATGGTTTGATTAAATTGTTGAATGTCTACGCAATTTGTGTTATCGCGTTACATATATTAAGCAAAAGGGGTGAGAAATATTCAAATGCAGATAAGAAGATAAAATCCGGACCTAGTTATCTAAGAAAATAATTTGAACTAATTTTGTAAAGTCAGACATGAATTCTTGGTTCAATTTTAATCAATCATGCAAGCATTCAATCAAAATCACGGCAAACAAACCTGAAGCTAGACCTCTAAGCTATTGAGTGTAGCCTAATAACTCTAACCTGAAAATGACTAAATATGCATGTTTCTTTTGAGATTCTATAAGACATAGCGTACCACTCTAAACACCTCCCCGAAAAAGATCGGATCTCAGGAAGATAACTGGCTAGGGTAACTCGGAATGGCCTCACTGACCAAAGCAGCAACTGCTCAGACGTTGTTCCCATCCTATGTGGTAATCCAATGTCAGTCCATTGTTAGGTAATGACCTAGATAAGGGCTCATGAGAGTGATGTATTGGTGCAATGTCGTGTCCTAAGACTCATTTTGTGAAAAATGAAAAATAACAGAGATGTATTGCAAACAAGTTGTTTAAGTGTAAATTTGATCCTACTAACTAGTTCAAGTTGCCCTAGAACTATGTGAGCATGTTTTCTATCCTATGCAAGACAATTTGGAGTAATTGTTAAAGGTGGAGTGTTATCCTAACTAACTAATGGAGTGACCTAGGTCTAATCTAAAGCAAATAGACATGTGAGTAATATAGGCATGTGAGCAATGTAGACATGTAAGCAAGCAAGTAATGAACATAAATGAAAGACCCACACATGTGGAGATTAAACCAGTCTCCAGCAGAGTCGCCATTCTGTGGATATCGGTGGACGGAGGTCTCGCACGCGGCCCACTTCAGCGTCGTTGCACTGTCTTGCCTTGTCAGGCGATCGGTGTCGGTTGTTGGGTATAAGGGTCTTGGGTTTATGGCCGGATCCTCCTCGAAATGAGGGGTTCGGGTTTTGATTCGGAGTCACCACCAACTCGGGGTTAATCGACTCGATCCTTCTTCTCGAGGAAAAAAATGAGAATTAGACTCAAAAGTCTAGGGTTTAACTCCTGGTACTAGTCTGAGTTCTTGAGATTAGTAAGTGGTTTGGTTGCATTTAGGGAAGGTGTTAGGCACCCCAAATACCCACCCTTTTAGGGTAGCTTCTCCCATTCACATAGGTCTTTAAGTTTATGTTCATAATCGTGCCTTATTAGATGTAAATTTGATGTTTTAAAGCTTTTTAATGTGAATTATAGGTTTGCTGGATTTTTCTCAGGCCTAACGCCTGTTTTAGCTCTCAACGCCTGAATTTTAACTCAGGGTGAAAACAGGCGTCAGCCTATGAACAGTCCAAGAACTGTTCTTGATTTTGACTTTTTCTTCCTATAGGAGACCCCTTAAGGTTCTGGTCTTTAGAGGGACGATTGATCCCTCTAAATGGCTTACTGTGAGCCCTTTTAGGGTTTGGGATCAACCCTAGGAAAAGTGGGAAAAAAGAAGAAAGATAAAGTTTTCTGAGTTACAGGCCTAACGCCGGTTTTCCATTTGTCACCTTTTTCAAGGGTGTAATGGTTGGATGCCAAATGGGGGGGTTGATTGGGTTTCTAGGGATTTGAAACTCAAAATGGGGATCTAAGGGAGGTGGGTGAGAGAGAGAATTAAGGGATTATAATCCAAGGGGTGTGGGAGGTTAGCTAAACATAAGATTGCATTAAATGCAAAATATCTCACTTTTAGCTAACCTTGAAAAATATATGATTTTTTGCTTTTTCGAACCTTATCGCTGCTGTCACTTCGTGTGAGCTCCTGTGCTCAAAAGTTGGCCCAGTTAGTGTCATTTTCAGATGCTCTGATCGCACCGGTTCAGTCAGAACCAAATTACAAAAAGAGTAAGGGGGTCAAATCAGGGTTTTTTGGCTGAAAAAGCTCTTAGATGTAAAGTTGAAGGGTAAAATGGTTAAATTGATCTTAGGGGGCCCCAAGGGTAGATGCTCCCAAGTCCAGGTGATTCACAGCTTATGACTATGTAGGATTACGGTACCCGAGCAAGAAATTAGGTCAAAAACCATTTTTTGAGCGATTTGACAGATTTGTACTAGGAATGTACTGGTTCCTCTGTAAGATGTCGCCTTAGGCCATATCTAGAGGATTTGAAGTTTGAGGAGTCTTGGAGCTACAGAAGTTGACAGATTGGCTGTTGGATTCCCTGGTAGCTGCTGAGAGCTTTCCGAAGCAGCGTCGCTTGATTGAATCAGGTTTTTATAGCTGCCTGAAGTTGAGTGAAATTGAATGGCAAATCATTCCCTGAATCAGGGATTCGTGAAATGCTTTATTGAAGACAAGGAAGATTTTAAGAAAATGACTCTAACCTTGCTACATTATGAGGTCAGGAGAACTTTTAAGGGTATTTCTCGTGCCAAATACAGACAAAACGAGCTTTTTTTGGGTTTAGGTAAAAATTACTATTTGGACCCTAGATTTTCCTGTTAATTAGTGTAGTTCTGATAGTTTTGAGGCTTTAAATTTACAGCGGTGTGCCCACAATTTCTGATTTTCGGTGCTCTCCAAGGAGTCGTTCGAGCACCTGATGTTTAGACCTGATTTTTCATGCTTTTTGGAGTATTTGAGGAAATCTTGGCAGATAGATTTTGCAAAAGCCCTGGCTCCTTAGATAAATTTTTGAAGGCCTCACAATTATGAAAAAATGGATATCGACTGATCTTGATTTGGAGGCCTAGAGAGTATTCTGGCTCAAAAAGAGCAAAAAGTGGAAAAACAACCATTTGACCTTTTGAGAAAGATTTGGGATTTTACAAAGGTTTAAGACTTCAAACTTTCTATCTCAGACCTGAAGATTTGAAGGTAAAGCCGAGGCCGAGGCATGGCCACTGATTTTTCTAGATTTGAAGATCAGATGAACCTCTGGGGTTTTTTGCAAGGGTCATTTCTTAGTCAAGATTTTCATAGATTGAAAGATTGGCTGATGCCGTTCTTGAGCAGTGTCTGACCCGTGATGGGTCCTTTGAAGAAGAGGGACTCAGGGGTGCATATGATTTGAAATTACATTATTTGGACCACAGGAGAGGTTCCAGGGGTCCTTTAAGGGTCTAGGGGTCATTCTCTGAGTAGAAAGGTAAAATGGTAATTTTTCGCCTACGGGTTGAAAAATGTGAAAATATGAATTATTTGCCTGTGTTGCTTCATGACTGAAAGACTTATGTAGGCTGAGAGATTCAGTGATCTGGATGACTAATAGTGAGTATTAAGCCTTTGAATGCAAAAGGGTAAAATGGTAATTTTTTCAACTGTGATGCTTTAATGAAAAAAGGCTTACAGGAGGTGGAAAACTTACCGATGACATGAACTAAGTTCTAAAATGTGGACCCTCAAAGTCTTATTGATGCTTTTGTGAGATATTAGGGTTTGCCTTGAAATGATGCTTTTTGGGCTGTAATAAGGTTCTTTGGCTGATTCATTTGTGACTGGAACATTTGAAAAGACTTCTTCGGGAATGCCTAACCTCCTAGAGTCCCAATTTGTTCTTCCTAAACCAAGGATGCCTAAGGTTTGGATGTCTAAAAACTGTTATGCTTTCGTTATGCCATCACATGACCCCAGTCAAAATTTGGGTGCTGACACTTCCCAATGTCTCTTTTTGGTTTGGGTTTTATAAAACCCACTTAGTTCTCTTTTTTCTTGTCATCTTCTTCCATCATCTTTCCTTTTTTATTTGACCAAGCACGCAGGTCCCACCATGGCAACTTCCTCTTTTAACCTCCATGCCACTATTCCTTTGATCATTTTGCAAGAAGTGGGGGCCCATTTCTCTGACGATGTCTTTATCCGGTTGAAAAAGACTCAGAAACCATGGCCTTAGGCTAAACTTTCTACATTTCATTCCTTCTTTATTACTAGAACAAAATTAGAAATCCAATCTGCGTACCTTATCAAGCAGATAAATCCGGCCTTTAAAATCCTTTTGATTTTTTACTTTACCTTGATAGTCACTTCTGAGGACATCCTTCTTGGTGGTTGCTTAAATGGATGAAATCCCATTCTAATTGGTAGCTAGTGTTCTACCAATTGTTGGACAAGACCTAGCATTTCATGGTAACTTCAAGAAAAATAGTTGACGTATTTGATCAACACATTTATCATCTCAGCCTTAAAATCCTTATCCAAAAAAATTGCTAACATATATTGGCCGTAGATCTTTTGTTGTCCCCAAATTTATTTTTGCTAAAATAATCTTGGACGTTGGCCATTATGTCATCCATTTTGATCGAAGCAATCTCTAATTCTTTGATTTGTATCTTTGTATTGTTTAGCGATTGTTCCTCGTCAGCCAAGACATATTCGGCCACATTGGTCTAATATTATTCTTCATCCTCCGATGCCAATAGCCCTCTCTCAATCAAGTAGGCTAAGATCCTATTAACGGCCTGACTTATGGCTGCTAATTTTTTTCTTTTCGTGAAGATACTTCATTTTGTACCATCTGTAGGCGATCCTTGAAGTGGCTAATCTTGTGCAACTTTCTCCTCCCCTAATAGTTCCCGATGTTCTGCAAAGGTAGTTATGCTTTCAATTTCTTCATACTTATTTCTCTCTTTTATTCGGAATGGACCGAGTCTACCATTATAGAACATGGCTTCGAACATATTTGATTCTACAAGGAAAGCTTGTCTATTGGCCCATACAATTTTGACTTTATCCCTATACCAAAAGATCATAAACTGATGTAACAAATATGACACAAACCAATTGTGTGAATCCAGTCTATCCCTAACAAGGCATTATAGTGGGATTTGGAGTCCACCATGAAGAATGTTAACATTACACTTTTTATGCTGATAGTTAATTCGACTGGGAGAACCCCTCTTGTTGTTATGTCTCTAGCAAAACTACTAACTATTATTTTGGTATGAACAAGATCTTAGTTAGTTTTACCTAACACCTTCATCATTTTATATGGCAGGATCTTTAGTGCTACCCCATTATGGGTAAGGCTAGCAACGAGCCAAGTTGAGCCTAGCTTTGCCCAACTTAGCTTAGGCTCATCACATAAAGGTTAGGCTCAATCTCAGCTCATGCTTGTGACGAACCTAAGGTGCCAAGCTCAAGCTTGTACAAGCGAGCTCAACTCAAGCTTGGATCAGCTTAGCAAATGCTAATTCCTATAAAACAAGCCAACAAACAATAGCTACAAGGAAGAGAAAAAGAAGTTGTTAACGAAATCCTGAATATCGGTGAAGAATACAATTCTTGAACCATTGGCTTGATAGGAATCCAAACTTTATCATCGACAAACACAATGAATATGCTAAGATTCCATCTCATCACCGGTGTTTGTAGTGGGAGTCTCTATGCAGAAATAAAGACACAATCTAAGGAGATCACCGACCCTGCCAAGCATTGACGACTTACAAACACAATGTTTAAATAACACTACTTAACAAACACTATGTTTAAATAACACTATTGTGTTCACTAGAGTAAGAAAAAGAAATTAAAAAAAAATGGTGAAATCGAAAGCGTAACTACAAGGGTCGAAATGGGATTTACCTATAGGCTCTTTTCTTGCTCATCCTTCTCTCTCTTTTCTTCTTCACCAATTCTTTCAGTAAAAAACAGATCATCGTTTTTGTGGATGGTCATTCAGTTTCGGCTTTCATAACATTACCTTACTATGGAATGGTGGGGCGTGGGAAAGAAGAAGATAGAAAGGAAGAACAAAATGGGATTTAGGGTTTGGGTTAAAAAAAATTGTTAAATCTTTGAAAAAAATAGTATTATAATAAAATAAAAAATTATTTTCTCATGTTTATGTATAAATCTCTAAGAGCTAGCTAAAAAACCTATGATTTTGTTGTACAACTATACAAGCATAGTTGTTCTCCATAAGTCACTCTTCTTAACAAAATTATCTTATTCTTTTATTTATTTTTTAGTCTATTCTTTTATATATATATATATATCACAACCTTCTTTTTCTTTGGGGTAATTAGTGAAGGGTAAAAGATAGATACGAGCTCCATTGAAAGCTTAGGCTTAGCTTGTGAATTTTGAACAAGGCTCAGGCTTAACTCATGATGAGCTGAGCCGAGCTAACTTGACTCACTGGCATCCCTGCATATGGGCCGTAATATACAACGGCTTGAGGTGTTGGGTCATTTACTTAGCCAGTTTCTTGAACACAATTTTTTTGTTAGATTTCAACAACCGAAAATGTAACTTACTCTCAATCCTTGTTGATATTGACTTCATGTTGATCAATGATGTTGGTTGGTACCCCTAGGCATCTTTTATGTCTCCTTAAATCTGTTGAGGTTGTCTAGGTTGATCTTTAAACACCCTTGTTAGATTATAGATCATGTTGCAATCTATATATGTTGACCAACAACATATCTCCAAATTGGAGCACTTGGAATAATTTTTCATCTAAGTCCTTTCCAAGGTCCTTAGTTTGTCCTTCGGTAGTCCCATTCTTGTGCTACTTCTTCTACCAGTAAGTCCTATATTATTGTCTCTTTAGTATTGAGACTTGTAGACTCAATGTCAACTAAACCAGATTTGGTATGATGAGAAACTTTGGATCCAGTTCCTGTGTCATACTGAACTTTAATCTTTCTTGTCAAGGTCCTTCTCCTCTACATCCTCCTTTTTTGGTTATTGATCAGAGACAATGAGAACTTTATATGCTCCACCCTAGTCCATTGCCCTTTCGGATGTTGTGGTGGGTATAACCATTTGTGATCGACTGTTCCACCTAGGCAGTGCTGACTGATGCCAGTGACCATCCCTTTTCTACTTAGATCTAGGTGACTAATTTTTTGTTGCCTATCTTTTATTTTTTCTGGTTGATTAGTCATCTGTTAATCCAGGATTCAGTTCAATCCTTGGATAGAAAACCACATTTCTTCTAAAGTGATTTTCAATCTCACTCAAACATCTTTCACACAAGGCTAGCTCTTTCTTAGCCTCTGGACCCTCTCGAATTATCTTAAGGGTCTATCTTTTTTTCCTTTTTCGGCATTCGGCTGGCATGTATGTCTTTTTTCAACCAATGTTTCTCTTAAATTGATTTTTTGTCTAGGATAGTCCTTGGCAACCCCTTGTTTCCCAAAATTGGCCATCACCACATTAGTTAAGATAGTCGGAAATGGATTATCATCTACCCCCATTTACTCATTTCCTTTGGAAATTTCAAGAGCCCTTTTATTGATATTTTTCTGGATCACATTCCTAAAGACCACACAATTGGCGATCAAGTGTATCATCGAACCATGCCATTTGCAAAATTCTCCCCACTTCAGTTCTTTGGCCATCAGGATTTTCATCCCTTCATTCAGTCAAACAAACTTAGTGGTAAGAAAATAGTCAAAGATTTCCCTAGCCTTAGTAATGTCGAAAGAAAAAGTTTCTCTTGTTGAACCGTACCTTTCTTGTATTATTGGCCATGATTTGCTCAAGTTCCTTCCTTTTTAACATTGGTAGGTCATTGGATTCTTAGCCATAACTTTGGCTACATCCAATTCATAGTTCTTGATAATATGTCCCCATGGACAAACTCTTTCTTTGAAGGTCTTCTCTCAACAATTGTTCATACCTTGTGACTCTAGCCGACAAGTTGAATAGGTCTTTGAAGTCCATACCTTCAAATTTCTTTTTTAACTCAGTATCTAGACTATTTTGCATCAGCTTTACGAATTCAAATTTTGACAGCATGATCAAATAATGGTTTCTGACTTTCTAAAATCATGTTATATACTTTTCAGCTGACTCTCTTTATAATTGATGAATTCGAGATAAGCTAGCCTTAGATACTTTAGGTTTGGTCCTAAAGAATTGTAGAATAAACCTCTCCTCCTTCTCTTGCCAGGTAAGATGAAATTTGGAGGGAGTCTAATATACCATGTAAAGGTAACACTGGTCATCAAATTCCAAATTAGACTGAGCTTCAGGTAATCATTGGCCGAAACTTCCCCCTATTGCATAGTAAGCCATCCGATATACTTCATAGTTGATTGCTCAAATTTCTTAGAAAATAAGGTAAATTCTGGTATTTTGTATCCCCTAGGAAACTCAAAATTCCTATCAACCCAATTTGTATATAGCTTCCTATAAACAAGCTAATTAATCCTTCTTGGGTTGTTTGAATTAATAGTCTTCTGGACCCAGTTCATGAACTTAACTTAGTCCATTGACATCTGATTCTATGGGGGTGGTTGATACACTAATGAAAGTTATGACTAATATTCTAGTTCCCTTGGTCGATTATAAGGCTACCCCCAGTGTAATTGTTCATTAAACAATGGGTTTTAAATGAAATTTCATTCATTGCAACCATTAGTCCCATTATGTCCACTAAGGCCACCTTGTCTAAACCTAGTCAGCTCCTGTCCATTCTAGCCTAGCATAGTGAAAAACTACTCCTGCAAAGGAGGAGGTATGTATCCCCCAGTATAGGAAGTAGACGATAGTGACCTCCTTCCGAAGTTGTCCACTCTCTCATATATGGATTGGAATCCTTGTAGCAACTTATCTATTAACTCATAAATGACATTGACAATTGATTTCATTGTAGCCGTTTAGGATGTGGAACCCTCCTCTACTGAGAAGTTCTTTGTTCCTGAGGCAGTTCTTAGGCATACTCAATCTTTCCCTCAAGTATCTTACAAATAACTGCATTGTTACATCTCGGCGGCATTGGTCCCACTAAGCATTCTAAAAATAGATGTTGACCAGAAAATTGTTACATGGGCATGCCAATACCAAAAGGTAAAAAATATAGTCCTTCCTAATACCCCAAAGACCAAATTAGACCATGTAACTGAAGATGAAAAGATTATCAGTTGTATGTCCAACCACCAATTCAATTTAGGCGATTTAGGAAGGGGAGGGTTCATCTTTCCGAATGGGTTTCTCTTACCTTGGATACAAGGACTTAAACACAAGATTGATTGTGATGATTAACTATGCAAATATCGTAAAATTAAACTAGAATGAACTAGGTAAAGATGAAATATTTACTAACTAAATACTTATGAAATGAATTATTATACACCAAAGCTTCATAGTGTTTGAATGCAGAGCATTAAACATTTATAATCTTCTAAAAACTTTAAAATGAAAGGAACCAATGATCTGAAATTGATAAAAAGTACTTAAAGAATATTATAAGTTAAATCCCATTAAGGATGTTGTGTTTTTTATTGAATGTCTAAAAAGAAGTCCTTCTTTAATCATTGGTGCTCCCTTTATAGACCTCTACCAATTAGTTGTTGCAACTTCTCTGTAATTTCCCATGATCAGAGTAATTGGCGATAATTTCCTCCTTTTAAATTTAAAGTTGTCTTGCAACATGTAATTTATTCATAATTCCCATTCATTTTCTCTTTTCTTCTTCCCCCTAGCTACGTTCCTCCTTGGGTCCCACTTGCCATGTAGGTTGAGCTTTTCAAGTGTAAATATGGGGAAAAAGCACATGGATAAGGCAGAGCCGTATGATTCTTAATGGAAAATGTGGATTACCCACCTTATCCCTCCACGTGGATCTACACATGTAAATGTTGTGTAGTTGAGGTTGTCAATTCCATTCCATAAGAAAACACATGGAGCAGTAGACCATAGTTCATGACATATATGCATTGTAATATATTGAAATTCACGATAGAGGCTAGGTGGTTGAGTCTATAATTTTTGCAAGAAGGAAGATATTCGAGACCACATAAGATGAGAGGCAAGTTCTTGAGCTTCAACTGGCATGGAAGTATTCAAAGCCACATCATGCACCTAAAAGGTAAAATATATGTAAAAGTGGTAAGTATGCCTAAAGACCAAAACAAGAACTAATTCAATTGGCATAGTTTGGATTTGACCTGAGCCTTAGAGAAGGACCTCTCAGATCTCAGTCTATAAAAATGCTTACGAAGAAGTAAAGTCAGTAGAAACACGATCATCGGACCAATCCGGGAGGCATAGTACTAAACTGGTCATAAGTGAACCGATTTGGTCATAAGCGGTTTGACGATTTGGGACTCTCAGACTTCACAGACAGTGAGATGCCGGACCAATCTGAGGCAGACCAATCCAAGCCATTCAGACCAATATGAGGCAGCAAATTTGGAAAAACTAAATGCGCCCAAAAATCCAATGTTTTTGGATTTTCTGACTGTTTGAATTGATTCGTGTGAGGGTTTCCTCCCTTTATAAATAACACATTATCATTAAGGGCAAAAAGGAACGATAAAGAATGTTTGAGGTATATTGGAAAACCCTAGCTGCAGAACACTCTATTGAAAGAGAGAAGGCTTTCTTGACATGAGAGTTGATTGGCATCATCAATAAGGCATCTTCACCACACTCTAAACTAATTCCCATTGGAAAATATCATACAAGTGTGGATTAGGATTTCAAGCACAAAACCCTATTCCAAAAAGCTTCGATAGCTAGAGCCATCAAGAGGTAACTTTTATCTTTTGAATCTCTGGAGTTTATCTAATTCTATAGTAATATCTTCCTAGTTAGAAGCATTAAATTGTGCATTATATAGTGAAATCTGCCTATTTCTAGAGGTATAACTTTGTGAAACTTATAGAATTTACCTACTGTTAAAGGCATTAATATATGATCACTATAGTAAAATCTGCCTATTATATAGGCATTACTGAAAAGATTTTTTTCTCTCAATTTATTTAATCTAATTTATGCTTATGCCAAAGTCACCAAATGCGTAATTTACTTCCATTGGAGTCACCAGAAGTGAGAATTACCTCCACCAGAGCCACAAAAGGTGTAGATTCATTCACTGGAGTCTTTGAGCGTGGTATTGAGAAATTATGATTTTTTAAATCACATTGTTGAGTGGGTTTTGTAAATTTTTCTATGATAGTTGCATACTATTAATACAAATTTATAGGTTCTGTGATGAGCTTTTTGAGAGTGGACGTAGGCCTATAGTGCCGAACCACTATAAACATCTGTGTACATTGTGGTGTGTGTGAATTGTGTCTTTAATTTTATGTCCATGTGTGTAGCATCATTAAATTGATAAATTTAATTATTCTGAATTAAATTTTCTTAGCACACTAATTGTGTATTTCAAACCATAAGTTAAGAAATTTAATTGTTCATATTTACAATCACTTGGAAAATTTCACTAAAGGGTATGAACTTAAAGGGAGTTAATTCATAGGTCAATTAAAATTAAAAACTTGGGTATAATACTATTCACCCCCTCTAGGATTATTTTAGAACTAGATTAGGAATTTCAATTGGTATCAGAGCAGGTTGCTCAAAAAGGGCTTAACAACCCGAGTCAAAGATCCTAGAAAAGGTCATAGGTTAACATAGTCAATTCCTCATCAATATGAAAGATGAAGCATCACATACGTCTACGCCTCCATTTTTTTATGGAACAAACTATGCCTATTGGAAGGCAAGGATGAGGATTTATCAAAAATCCCTAGACTTCTTTTTGTAGAAATCAGTCATGACCGATTGGTCCACTCCTAAGAAGGAAATGGATTGGTCCATGGATGAGAAAAATGCATATATTGTGAATTATAGGGCCTTAAATTCAATTGTATGTGTGGCAAGTCAAAATGAGTTATGTAGGATATGCAACCTTGAGTCTACTAAAGAAGCATGGGTAATCCTTGAGACAATCCATGAAGGAAGTAGCACTGTGAACTCTTCCAAACTTCAAATGTTAACTTTCAAGTTTCAGATTCTTAGGATGAAGGAAGATGAACAATTCATTGACTTCTATACTAAACTCCAAGACATAGTAAATACTACGTGGGCACTTGGAGAAAAATTCGAGGACCCAAAAGTTGTAAGGAATATATTTAGTTCTCTTCCTAGATGATTTTATCCCAAGGTTACTACAATTAAATAGAGTAAATAACTGGATAAAATCAAGGCAGAAGAACTATTAGGGTTGCTACAAACTTTTGAACACAATTTGCAACCCAACACTAAGAAAAAAATGAGTAGCTCTTAAAGTGGATAAGGAAGATAGTCGAGAAGATGAATTCGATAAAGATTTTGCCTTTGTTTCCCAACAATTCAAGAAATTCTTTTGCAAAAAAAGAAAGAAGAAAGGTTTTACAAAGAATTCCCTTACTGAGAAAAACAATGACAACTTTAGAAAGAAGAACAATCCTAAGGAAAGACCCCAATGGTATGAGTGCAAGGGGTATGGCCATTTAGCTACTCACTGTGCCAAAAAAAGCAAAACAAGGCCATGAACAAGGCTATGGCAGCCACGTGGGATGAGAATTCTGATGATTCTGATGTGAAATCAGTGAGTAGTGATGATGAATCCTCACAGAGCGTGAGGACCTTTGTCGCATTCACTAAGGGATTACCTGAGGGATCCCTTAGTGAAAGTGGTGAAGAAGATGAAGGTGAGGAATATCTCCAAGAAGCCTTCGACAAACCCTACCAACAAAGTGTAGAGTTAGAAAAAATAAAACTCCAAACTCAAGAAGGAAAAGAAGAAATTAAAAGAAAAATCCTTCTTATTAGAGTCCAATCTTCTTGAAGCGAGTAAAACCTTATAAATTGACTCAGAGGAGGAAAATGATTTAATTAAGAGAAATACACATTTTGGGGAAGAAAATCAAAATTTGGGAGATAAAGTAAACTATTAGAGATTAAACTAAATGAATAAAATTTAGTAGTCTCTAAGGAGAAAAGAAGATAACTAAAAAATCCATTGAATTGTTAAACCAGGTAAAAACAATAGAAGAGCATAAGAGGAAGTCCATAAATCTCCCTGTCCAAGAAAATGAACAATTTAAAAGAATGTTAACCATGAGCAAAAAGAGTGGAGATAGGAGGGGAAATGGATATGGATCCAAGGATTCCATGTCTAACTCACCCACCTATAATGTGACACCCTGCGTTGCACTTAAAAGGAAAAAAAAAAGTAATTTAACATATGTAAGGGTAAATTTTTTGTTGAACATGTTCTAAATAGACCTTAGAGTGGTGCAAGAACTATTCGGACGGAGTTAGAAGTGTAGAACCAAAGTTGGGCCTCAAACTTGTCAAGTTCAAGACTGTCTTGGAAGCGCATTTGGGATAACTTCCTAAGATGACTAAAACCAATCAAATAGAGGATGATCCATACCTTTTTGTAAAGGTCTTCGAGTCTACTTTCTAACACCTTAAACGGTTTGTAATTTGGAGTTTTGTAGAGAAAATTATAACCGTTTTACTGAAGAGTATCTTGTAGGATTTTCTAGGAGAATCGTGATCGATTACAGATCTCATGATCGATCACGAAAGCATGATTTTAGCCCGCAGCCAATCCCTCGAAACTTTTTCTGGTGATCCATGATCGATCACGGCATGCCAATGTTACTGTTGGTTATTCATATGCAGATTAGGCCAATAATGTTGACAATTGGAAAAGCACAAGGGGAGGTTGTTTCTACATTCAGAATTGCCTCGTTTCTTGGCACAATAAGAAATATAATTCCATATCTCTATCTACTATTAAGGTAGAATACAGTGCAGTAGGCAATGGTTGCACTCAACTTCTATGGATGAAACAAATCTTGAAAGACTATAGAATAAATCAAGACAAAACGGATCTATTTATAGACAACTCTAGTATGATCGAAATTTCCAAAAATCTGATTCAATATTCCATAACCAAGAACATTGACATTAGATATCATTTTATTCTAAACTTAGTTGAAGAGAGAGTAGTCTCTTTGGAATATGTTCAAACTGAACACCAGTTGGCTAACATTTTAAATAAAATCTCTTGATACAAAAATATTTGAACACTTAATATGCTTAATAGGTATGTGTGAATTTTTTTTTTAAAGTTTTCTAACCAATTCTTAATGGTATAACAGTCACTCGACTGGTTTAGCAACCTCTCAGGAAATTTGTGTGCGTTAAAAGCTGGTAGATAACAAATTGTGTGATGTATCTTTGTATGAATCAATGAAGGGATCAAATACTTAAAGAGGTACATAACATCTATTTATGGGGTTTCATTTGCCAGAGAGGGAAGTAGGAACCGACATAACAAAATAGTCAAAATTTATCAAATTGGATTGATCTGACACTTACCGGAACGATCTGACACTTGCCAAATCAACCGGTTCGACAATAATGGATCGATCTGATCTGGGCGGATTCAAAGAATACGAATCTCTAGTCGGTTTATATCTCAAAATCTTCATTCTTTGTATATTTCTTATATTTTTAAGCCCTAAAACCCTAGAGAATCCATCTAAGGGAAGGGCTCACCCCAAGCTCTCCTCAATAGTAGTAGAATGGTGTTCAAGAGGAGAGAAAGAAAGAGTGATTCTAGTATATGATGTTAGCTATTCAAGCTTAAAACCAGTGGGGGCAATGGTGTTTTTAATAGTGGGGGATGCTCTCAATATGACAAACTTTGGAGCTCTTTCTAAAACAGCTTAGAGTGTTGGAGTTTTTTTACCCTAATGGGAAAAGTTCCCTTTTATAGAGGTGAGGAGCACCCAAGGCCTTTGGATTAGAATCTTTTATAATTGCCAACATTTTGGAGCTTTAGATTTCAAAAAACGGAGTTCAAATTTCAAAAAACCCTCCTTGAAAACCATGTTTCAATTTTGTTCCCAATTTATCCTCACAATCGATTGCTTAATCCCAAATCAATTTCGAGTCTGGGGATTTTGGTCAAAACTTGTTTTGCAACTGATTGTGGCCTATAGGTTTTGGCCATGGGAGTCTCAGTCTGCTCCTAGATTTTGCTCACAATCAATTACGAGATCCACAACCAATTGCGCCAAAATCGATTGTGCAAAATTTCTGCACTTGGTTTGGGCACTATATGGGGGTCTATCCTTGGGCATTTTCCCTTGAGTTTTGTGAGAGACCTATCATCATGTCTACATTGATTTTAAGGTGTTAAAATGATATTCAATGCATGTTTTATACCTTTCTTGGTGTGGCAAATCCGAGGTAGTTTTCGGTCTCTTTTTCAAGTCTTTGGTCCTTCTTGTTTTTATGTTTTAAACTTGTGAGAGCATAGGACACTTACAAGATACATACCACACACATTTTACCATGGGATTGGCATACATCAACAATCTCCCCCTTGTCAATTCCATAGCAAAACCCAAATACATTGATATACATAATATACATGATTCCTCACAACCCAATTACATAGACTCAAAAATACACAAGACTTATCATTAGGCTCAACATGTTTGTCTTCATGACTTGTGCTTTGAGTAAAAAAAATCCTGCAATCACAACCACAAAGCAACCATATTCCTCATGCCAAAAAATAAAGATATGAACAAGATAAAGAGCAAGTGCATAAGATGAAATTAGGTGCTTGAAGTTCAATAAGTTTGTATAAGTCTTCAAAAAAATTTGTATTGTTTTGGTTGGTGTTTTCTCCCCTTATTTGAGTGCACTACTCCCCCTATATGAGTAAAGTGACTCCCACCTCACTTTCACATCTCATAACCACTCAATCAACACAATCAATGGATTTGAACTATTTTTCCCCTTTTTGACAAGAATTGACAAGTATGGAAACAACTAAACAATAAGCCACATAAAGGAAAGAGAAATTGGGCAAGATAGAATCCATTCATTAAAAAATTGTACTATAGGTAAAATAGATATTCAAGCCTCCATCACATAAAAGAGCCCCGATAGGGCAATACAGACAACCTAACACTGACCCTATGACCTCTTTAGGCATGAATACATCTATACAAAAGTTTACCATCGAGGCAAAGAAATGCCATTGAAGAAAAAAAAAAAACAAGATACATGACCCTAGGGAAACAATTTGGGTGAAACTATAAAATTCAGTTTTCTCCAGAATCACTCTCATCATCTGCTTCCACTCTGTCTCCACCGACAGCTCCCTCACCCTCATCCTCATCACTCTCATCCTCCTCATCATCATCTCTAGCTGAGTCACCACCAACACCACCAACTGCAGCATCCTTATCCTTAGAGTGGGGATCCTCTTGAAGTTGAGGAGCTGGAGCATTGAATGCCTCCTCACCCTCAGGCTCAGCTTCGCTGTCAAAGCCACTGACAGATCCCAGCTCTATGGAATGATCTAGGTGATCGACATTGTAGCCTGCTACTAGCTTCCTCTTATTGGAGGCAAGTGTCTTCTAGTTCTTTAATACCTTTGAGACCTTGCGCACTAGCATGTGTAGAAGTCTAACCATGGTTTTCACCGAAGCAAAGAGGACTCTAGATGGCCCCAATCTCAGTGTGGAAGTGGAGGAAGGCACTGCTACATCAGTCTAGATAAGACCCATCTTCCTCAGGGTTCCGTGATCCACCACTCTCCCATCCTTCCAACCCTTAGGTGCAACCTTGAAGGGCACTTTCTCCGCTTGCATGATGTGAGTAACAAGCATAGGATAATGTAGGTTGCCGGTGGATTGTGTAAACTCATGTGCCTGTATCATCATATAACAAATAATGGAGGGCAGATTGATCCTCTAGGACTTAAGGATGGCGTTGATCAAGTAGGTAATTTCATCGGTGAAACTACTCCTATTGGTGGTAGGGAGGATGTTGTAGATGAATATGCGGTGAAGAACTTGAACTATCAATCGCTAGTCCTTGTGTGACAATTTCCTGGACTAATTTTCAAATCTTCCACAAAGCCTCTCCACTTAAGCTCCCTTTTGCTCCATAGAGAGCTTATGAATCGGGAAGGCAATGGGGTCCTGTGTGACGCAAGGTATCCCAAGTAGACGTGAACTGTAGTTAGGGCTGACCTTCAAAGGTACCCCATTTACCATCATCCAAAAGGTGTGAGAGGCATTGTTGATATTGAAAAAGTTGGCGTAGAAAATCTACACCACTTCTTGGACTGGGCTATTCACTGAGATGAGGGGCATCCACTGTCTTCCCTCCAAGATCTCCAGAAGCCTAGCCGTACAAATAGCCATGTGAAGAGTCTCAGTCTTCACAGAGTGTTCTATGATGATGGATCTTTTATAAAAGATCCTCTGATACCGCTCTAGGCTCGTAGCATTGTGGCAAGGAGAGAAGGAAACAACATTCCTCTTTAATCATTATTGAGGTGGAGAATCCACCATAGGCCTCTTCCTTGGATTCCAAGAAAGATTGGAGGAGGATCAACCATTCGACGTGGTCGTCTTCATGTGAGGAGGCATGGTAAACAATGAAAAGTTAGGGTTTTGATAGGGAAAATC
>JAOXJP010279202.1:0-19622 GCA_025762735.1 Platanus orientalis | reverse complement strand
TATAAGAGACAGAGGCTGGGATGAGCGACATACTCACTTTTATTTCTTTGGCAAACATCACAGGCGGCTACATTTCACTTAACATCCTTTTTCAACGCCGTCTCATAAAAGGTCCTTGAAACCCTTTTATATGTTTTATTAATTCCTGAGTGACTGCCCTCTAGAGAATTATGTAATAGCAAAAGAACATTATGGCACTATTTAGAATTGGGTCAAAGCATAACCCTATTTTTTTTTTTTTTTACCACAATAGACCATTTGCAAAAGTATAATGTGTGGCTTCATCCAGGTGATCTTGAATTTATCGAGTAATAGCTTGTAAGGACCTATCTGAAGTAGTCTCAGTTTGGACTTGTTCAACTCAATTAGGTAATGGATAAGAGATAGCAAGCAATTACCCCTCCATTTGTCGTGATAGATCATCAGCTACAGAATTCTCAATGCCCTTCTTATACTTTATTTCATAATCGTAGTCCATTGTCCACTTCTGTTGCACTTTCTTGGATAACCTTTGCCCCTTGAAATATTTCAAGCTATGGTGATCGGTATAAATTTTAAAATGCTGACCAATCAAATAATGTTACCACTTCCCAACTACATATAAAATTTTCATCATCTCCTTCTCATAAGTTGATAGCCCCAAATGTTTTGCAAATAGAGACTTACTAGTGAAAGCCAATGGTTGTCCTTCTTGCATCAACATCGCTACAGTTCCAATGGCATAAGCATTGTATTTGATCTCAAAGAGTTTTGTAAAATCAGGTAAAGCCAATACTGGGGTTAACTCAATGATTCTCTTTAGCAAATTGAATGTTGTTGATAATTGCTTAAAAATGCATAATTATCATAATTAAAATAAGCATTATCACATTTATTTTATGTGTATTTATATTAAATTTTGTATTTTCTCTTGTAAGATCTCAAGAAAAGCCCAATTGAAGTTTGAAGCCCATTATCAAAGCCTACCAATGGAGATGATGTTAAGAGATGATGAAGATCACCACCAACCGGTCCAATCAAGTGAAGATCAAGCAATAAGGGAATTCAAGGGTCAAGATTGATAGAAAAGGATGATTAGACATTAGATCGGCACACTAATGGGGTAAACAAGTCAATAACATGTGAGACCTATGAGCAAAAAAATATTCACTTCATGCATATTTTAGAAAATTCGCTAGAAAATGAGTTTTGAGTCATGTTTTGTATTTTGGCCATACCTTTTGACTCAAAATTTGGATTAAGGCAAGGCAAGTAGGGTTAGAGAGAAGATTCAAATCTTTACAAATTTATATTTCACAATTGTTTTCCAATTTGGACGATTTCAAGGTAAAAAAATAGAAGACAATGTTGAAAATTTTTGGAAGGACGTGAATGCTGATAATTTGGAGATCTTTTAGCCTCTTTCACTTTTCCATTATAAAAGGGGTGTGCCTATGTACGAAATGGATCACTTATTCTCCTATCTTATTTTCTTAAGTTTTAGGGTTTTAGTCTTTTATTTCCATAGCTTTTGTTATGAAGATGATGGGCTAATGGCCAGGCCAAGGTTAGATGTGAAGTTTAATCATTTGTAATTCTATTTTGGATTTAATATAATATTTGTTTATTGAATGTTTTATTTTCTTTGGATAATTGTTCAAGTCTATAAACTATCTTTGATTTATCGTTAACTCTGGGTACAATAAAGGCTTAAAAAGTCCCAGTGACTTGTTAACAAAGTACCTAATTGTTCTAAATATTCAATTTTGTAATTATTTCTATTGTTTTAATAGAGTGATCTTTCGGTTAGGTAGAATTTTTATTCAATTCTAACCATGATAATTTGATCCAAAATAAGTTACAAATTATTAAATAGATCCTTAAAGCCTTAGGTCCATTTTGTTTTTCTATTTTAACATTATTTCTGCTCCATATTATGGTGTGGAAACCTGAATCGAATTTCTTTTCTTTTTTATTTCTCCTCTTTTGTAATCTTTCACAAGTCAATCTTTGTGGATTTGACCTTGTTCAGTATTACAACATTTGTATACTTGCAAATAAAACTACCTTGGATTTTTGGTTCATTAGTCTATACGTAACAAGTTTTTGGCTCTAGACTCATGTCCCTAAAGGAAAATTGAGGATGCTCTAGGTGGATATGTCACATTTGGGGATAGAAACACTGTCAAAATCGTTGGGGTAGGAACCATAGCAGCCCCCGACATTCCACAACTTATCGAGACTTTTTATGTGCAAGGCCTTAAACACAACCTGATAAGCATTTGCTAAATATGTAATAAAGGCTATAAAGTGCAACTCAGCAAAGATGGATGTGTGATCAAGGACCACAAAGAATACAACATACTAGCCAAAGGAGTGAGGATACGTGACAATTGCTATGTCGTTAAGCCTCATCCTCAGCAAGAGGACACTTGTCTTATGACCCAAAAGGATGAGACCAATCTTTGGCATCAAAGAATAAGACACCTTAACTTTAGGGATCTTGTAAGACTTTGCAAAAGGGGATAGTCAAGGACCTTCCCAAGCTAAGCAAGGTTGATAACCCAATGTGCAAAGGTTTTCAAATGAGAAAATAAACTAGAATCTCTCATAAGAAGGTTGCATCTATCGGGACTACTAGGCCCCTAGAACTTTTTCATATAGACTTGGCCGGTTCAACTAGAACAGAGAATCTAAGAGGGAAGTAGTATTTCATGGTTGTGGTTGATGATTTTTTTAGATACACTTAAGTAGCATTTATAAGTGAGAAATCTAAGGCTTTAAATGAATTTCTCGAACATTTATAAGAGGATTCAAGTTGAAAAGGATCTAACCATAAAACGAATTAGAATCGACCATGGAAGAGAATTTGAGAATCATAAATTCTTAAATTAGTGTGAAGAGTAAGGAGTAAAATATGAGTTTTTAACCCCTAAAACTTCTAAACAAAATGGAGTGGCTGAAAGAAAGAATAGAACTTTTCTCAACATGGCTACTTAAATTCTTACTAGCAAAAATACAGCCAAGAGGTTTTGGCTTGAGGCAATTAGCATAGTGTGCTATGTCTCTAACCGTGTTTATCTTATACCAGGTACATTTAAAACACCCTATGAATTGTGGAGTGACAAAAATCAACTATCACATACTTTAAAGTATTTGGTAGCACTTGCTATGTTCTCGAGATAAAGAACATCTGGGAAAATTTGATGGAACGAGTGATGAGGCCATGCTCTTAGGATACTCCACTACTAGTAGAGCTTACTGTGTCCACAATATTAGGACTCACACTGTAGAGGAGTCGATAAATGTAGCGGTAGATGACTTTGAGGTAACTTATGGGCAAGGAAACTTGCCAGTGGTGTTGTTAGACCATGAGAATGATAGCTAATCTTAGTTGAAAATTGAGAAATCCCAAGAGGATTAAGAAGAACACTCTTCTCAATCTAGTTTCAAGGATGACGTTGAAGAAATTCAACATCAGCCCATGGACAAGAGACTCACAAAGGGGTTGTCATGAGGAGACATTATTGGTGATCCCAACATTGGAGTGAAGACTAGGAGACAAATTGAAAAACTCCTTAGTCACTTTTGCTTCACATCCAAGATAGAGTCAAAACGTGTTAAAGAGGCTCTAAATGATCTGGAATGGATCTTGGTCATGCAAGAGGAACTAAATCAATTTCAAAGGAATGATGTATGGTTTCTCGCTAAAAGGCTAATTGACAAGAATGTCATTGGTACCAAATGGATTTTCAAGGACAAACATGATAAACATGGTACAGTGACAAGGAACAATGCCAGACTTATTGCAAAAGGGGTATTCCTAAATAGAAGGCATTGACTTTGAGGAGCCATTTGCCCCTGTTATGAGGTGGGAGTCCATTAGGATCCTTTTTTCCATAGCATGTCATTTGAAATTTAAATTATATCAGATGGACATCAAGAGTGCATTCCTAAATGAAATTTTTCAAGAAGAAGTATACGTCGAGCAACTTGAGAGAATTGTGGACCTTTATTTGTCGAACTACGTATACAGACTTAAGAAGACACTCTATGGTCTCAAACAAGCTCCAAGAGGTTGCTATGAGATATTCACTAGATTCCTTCTTGATCACCATTTTGATTAAGGAAATGTGGACAAAACATTCTTCATTATGAAGTACAATGGTGACATACTCATTGTTCAGATATATGTATATGATATCATTTTTGGGTCTACCAGTGAGGATATGTCCATGGTTTTGCCCAAATAATGAAATCATAATTTGAGATGAGTAGGAAGGAGAACTAAGGTTCTTCTTAGGCCTTCAAATGAAGCAACCATATGATAACATATTTTTTAGCCAAACCAAGTTTGCAAAAGACATAGTCTCCAAGTTGGGGTTACAAGAATTCAAACTAGCTAGGACCCCTATTAGCACAAATAATATCACTAAAGACCTTGAGGGAGCTGAGATTGACTCCACCTACTATAGGAGCATTATTGGGAGTTTTCTTTACTTGACTGCAAGCAAACCAAACATTATCTTTAGTGTAGGTGCCTGTGCTAGGTATCAAGTTGTCCCTCAAGAATCACATCTTAAGGCAGCTAAGAGGATTATCCATTATGTCCATGGGATTACAGAGTTTGGATTATGATACCCATTTAACACCACATCTAAGATTGCGGGGTACTTAGATGCTGATTGGGGCTAGTGATGTGGAGGATCGTAAAAACACGAGTGGAGGTAGCTTCTATATAGGCAACAGTCTTGTTTATGGGCATAACATGAAACAAAACGTTATCTCATTGTCAATTACCGAGGTTGAGTATATTGTAGCTGGTAATGGATGCACCCAACTCTTGTGGATAAAGAAAATCCTACGAGAGTATCATTGACATCTCTAAGAATTATTTCCAATATTCTAGGACAAAGCACATTGACATTAGACACCATTTCATCTTCCAATTAGTGGAAGAAAAGGTTGTGTCCTTCGACTATGTTAAGATCGAAGATCAACTTGCTGACATCTTAACCAAACCTCTTAATTTTAAGTGGTTTGAGTACCTTTAGAGTGTATTAGGATTGTGCACCATTTAGGAAAACCATATGGGCTTTCCTATGTTTAGGGGTGCAGTGATAGGAGAGGAAAATGATCAAGGGAGCATGGTTAGTACTCTGGTATAGAGTGGGGAGATCCCATGCCAAAAATTTTGAGCAAAAAATGCTCAACACCAGAGTCATAATCAATTGCTTAATCCACAATCGATTACGCCCAAATCAATTGTAGATCATGCAATTGATTTCAGGAGTAACTTCAAGACAGTATTTGCATGCAATTTAATAGGCATTGGATGAGATTTTTCTCATTTTCACTCGAGTTCGTGCCTATTCACCTCCTTAGAGTTCCCTTACACTGGTTTTTGATCTCCCTTTCAAAACCATAGCTTTTCCATCTCTTACCATGCATCCTCACATGAAGAATACCACATTAAAGGGTGGTTCATCTTTGAATCCTTCTTGGAATCCTGGAAGTGACCTATGGTAGATTCTCCACCCCATCCTCATTTAAAGAGGAATGTAATATCTTTCTCCATGTGTCGTGATGCCACAAGCTTGAAGCGATACCAGAGGATCTTCACCAGATAATCCATCATCATTGAACGTTCTGTGGATCTAAAAACTCTCTACACAGCTAGATTAAGAAAGATTTTGGAGGGAAGATAGTGGATGCCCCTCATGTCTGTGTAGGGGCTTGTTCAATAAAAAAGGGGTGCGCATTTTCTATGCCAACTTCTTCGATATCAACAACGAGACAAACTCGTTCAGGAGGACAATGAGTTGGGTGCCTTTGAAGGTCAGCCCCGATTATATTTCCCATCTTCTAGGGAGGGGCCTCAAGCCACACAGGACCCCATACCCTTTCTGATCTACAAACTCTCTCTAGAGCAGAAGGGAACAAGAGTGAAGAGATTGTATGGCTACTTTGCCAACTAGTCCGAGAAGCTTGCCAATAAGGATTGTAGGCCGATAGTCTAAGTCCTCCATCAGATTTTCACCTACAACATTCTCCCTACAACTAACTAGAGCAGTCTCACTGATGGCACTGCTTACCTGATAGACGCCATCCTAGACTTGTGGAGAATCAATTTTCCCTCCATCATATGTTACATGATGATCTGAGCTCACGAGTCGACACACTCTACTGGTAGCCTACCCTATCCGACGCTGGTCACCCGCATCATGTAGGCAGAGAAGGTGTGATTTAAGGTAGCACCTAAGGGTTGGAAGGACGGGAGAGTTATGGGTCATGGGACTCTATGGAAGATGGGTCTGATCCAAATCACTGCAACAACACCTTCCTCCACCTCTACGCTAACACCCGGGTCATCTAAAGCCTGCTCTACCTCGATCAAGTCCTTTATGACAAGACTGCTACATAAGCTGGTGTGCAAGGTCTCAAATTTTCTGAAGAACCAGAAGACACTTGCCTCCAATTAGAAGTAGCCGATGGTAGGCTACAATGCTGATCATCCGGACCATCCCATTGAGCTAGGATCAGTCAGCGGGTCTGACACTACCGATAAGCTTGAGGGATAGGAGACCTTTGACATCTTGGACCCTTAGTTTTAGGAGGATCCACAGCCCGAGGATGAGGATGTGGCAGTGGAGAGTGAGTTGGAGGTGAGGATGATGATGATGATGAGGAGGAGAGTGAGTGCGAGAGTGATGAGGGAGAGGCCAGAGGATAGATAGTGGTAGCAGCTAATGATGATGAGAGTGACTCTAGTGATGAGTGATCTCATGGTTTCACCTAGATTTTTACCCTACGGGCATGTATTTTTTTGGTATAGATCTTGGTACTGCCCTATAAGGGCTCTTTTCTAGTATGAGGCTGATTTTTTATACATAGGGGAGTCCCTTATTGTTTTTTTGTTGTCTCATAGAATGGCTTGTGTAATTCACTTTTATTATGAATGAATGAATTTTAGCTTGCCTAATTTCTTTTCTCTTCTTATGGCTTATGGTTTTCTTGTTTACATACTTGTCAATTCTTGCCAAAAAGGGGGAGAGATAGGTCAAATCCACATGAGATGTGGTTATGCGATGTGAGAGTGAGGGGGAGTCACTTTACACATGTAGGAGGAGTTTCACAACTTAAGGGAGAGCACTCAAATAGGGGGAGTACGCACCAACCAAAACAAAACAAACTCATATAACTTTTAGAATCTTAAACACCTAATTGTATCTCATGCCTGCTCATATAAATTCATATTGCTGATATTGTATTCTTTTGGCATGAGGAAGGTGGCTATTTTGAGGTTGTGATTGCAAGCCTCTTTGACTCAAAGCACAAGTCATGAAGACCAAGATGTTGAGCTTAATGTTTAATTTTGTGCCTATTTGAGTCCATGTAATTGGGTTTTGGGGAATCATGTATATTGTGTGTATTAGTGTATTTGAATTTTTCCATGGAATTGACAAGGGGGAGATTGTTGATGTATGTCAATCCCATGGTCAAATGGGTAGTGGTATGTGTCTTGTAAGTGTCCCTGCTCTCACAAGTTCAAGACATAAAGATAAGAAGGACCAAAGACCCAAAGAGGAGACAAGAAGCTACATCGGATTTGCCACACTAAGAAAGGTATAAAGCATGCATTGCATATCATTTTAATATCTTAAAACTAATCTAGACATGGTGGTAGGTCTCTCAGAAAACCCAAAGCTAAAATATGCAAGGACAGACCCCCCACAGTGCCCAAAACTAAGTGGTAAAAATCTGGGAGTCGTAATCGATTATAGATCAAGCAATCAATTTCGGTGCAATCGATTGCGAGTGAAATCTGGGCACAATCTGAGACTCCTGAGGCAAAAAATCATAGGTTGTAATCGATTGTGACATCAATTTGGACCAAAACTCCCAGACTCAAAGTCGATTTGGGATCAAGCAATCAATTGCGAGTCTGAGTGTGGCCCGTAATCGATTGTGAGATCTGCAATCGATTACGAACTATAATCGAATGCAGATCAAGCAATTAGTTATGAGGGCATTTTTTGTAGCAATTTTAAAACACAAATTTCAAGGAGACTTTTTTGAAATTTGAACTCTAATTTTCAAATCTATGGCTCTAAAATGTTTCCCTTTATAAAAGATTCTAATCCAAAGGCCATGGGTGCTCCTCAACCCTATAAATGGTAACTTTTACTTTTAGGGTCAACAACTCTAACACTCCAAGATGTTTTAGAGAGATCTCAAAATCTTACTATATTGAGAGCATCCTTCACTGTGAAAAACTCCATTGCCCATTGGTTTTGAGCTTAAGTAGCTAACACATTTCACTAGATTCTCTTTCTCTTTCTCTCATCTTGAATACCACTCTACTACTATTGAGGATAACTTGTGGTGAGTCATTCCCTAGAGGAAACTCACATTTGGCCAAACTCAAGGAGCACTAGAGCCAAGTTCTTGGAGCTTATGGGTAGCTAAGGCAAACTAGCTCAACAAGGAGCACCCCACTTTGAGCAACTAGCAACTTCAACCAAATTGTGGTAATATTTGCTTGACTTTGTATTCATTTTCTTTCATATTCATTGTTGTTCATATTTTACTTCTGCCAGAGACACCAAAAGTAGTACAGACTCGCCAGAGACACCAAGTGTTGTTGTTTAGCTTGCTTGTGAGCTAGTAGGTAGGTTTGTCTATTGACCTAGGTTGTAATAGTACCTAAATGAAATATATCTAAGCTCGATAGTGAGCTTTAAAAGAGTGGACGTAGGCCCTATTGTCAAACTAGTATAAATCTCTTGTTGTGGTTTGTGTGTGTGATTGCTTGTCTGTTTACTTGAATGTTCTGTAGTACTCTTGTATAGCACATGTTTGACAAAATACTTGAGTAGACACCTTGGAGCACACACACACTTGGGCTAAGTTAAAAAGATTAAAACCAATCATAAGTTGAAATTGAAAAAGGGGTAAATCAATTTAAAATCTTATTCACCCCCCTTTAGGATTACTTTAGAGCAATTTGAAGGACTTTATATTCTAGTGCCTTATTTCTTTTATTTGGATGAATGTAATAAATATTGTTATGATGGATCATGATGTAATACATATATTATGGATTTTGGGACTCCCACTTTTGATTGGGAGTATGTGATAAATTGTTCTTTATATTTTTGGACATGGTAATGTGAATATTGACAGTAAATGGTTATTTTCTATTGCGTAGCTATGCAAATGAATGGAATCACTAATGGATTGTGTTTCATATGATTCTGATGTACTTTATGTGTTATGGAATGGGAATTGATATATGTTATGAATTGAATTTTGCTTCCACTAAAGGTAAAGGTAATGAATCAGGAAGTATGGTATAATGATGAAAGGGCTTATGTCTTTCGTAAGGCATGAACATATGCTTTCATGCTTCTGCGTATTATTGAATGAAAGGAATATGATGAGAATGTGTAATCATATATGGCTGCACATGTGATGGAAATGGATCAAAGAATGTCGTAAGTGAAGTCTCCCAATCCAGGGCGCATACGAACGATATCTATGTCCGAGTTCGGGGGTGTGACAATATCTCTATACCACTACTCTACATGTGAATCCTTGAAATACCGTTCCAAGAGATACAACCCTCATGAGCTTCACTTATATTTTCCTATTCTAGAGGCCATACTTAGTTGTGTGATTTACTTTCATACTTGCCTTCATTAGAGACATTCACACACTCCGTTAGTATTAAGTAGAGATTGATATATTTGGCTAGTTGAGAGCCACTCTCTACATTGGGACATTGGTTCCCTTACTTGTCCAAATTGACATATTTGCTATTGAGAGCCACTACTTGTGTAGGGACTTTTATTCCATAGGTTGACCATATTGCATATTTTACTATTTTAGACCCACATTGCATTGGGACTTCAATTCCCATACTTGGACTATATCTTGCTACATTTAGTTTTTGAGAACCACATTGGTAGTAGACTTTGATCCCTTGTGTCAACGGTTGGAGACGTCATGTGACAAGTTGTAAGTCTTTGGTTTGGAGACAACCAAGGACGTGCTTGTTGAAGACACCAAGCACATAGTTTAAGGTTTGCCCATAAACCTTGGACCCTTGTGTCAATGGTCGGAGACACCGTGTGACGGATTGTAAGTCCTTGGCTTGAAGACAACCAAGGTTGTGCTTGCCGGAGATACCAAGCACGTTATATAATGTTTGCTCATCCCTTGTAATCATTGTAGTTGATTAAAAAAATTAAGTAGTTAGAAGTAGACGTAGGCCTTGGTGTGGCCAAACCATTATACATCTTGTGTTGTGATATGTGATCTTTGTGTGATTGTTGTTTAGATTTCTATACTTGCAATCATTAGTAATTGAACACCAAACACGTTAAGTGAGTTAAATTAAAATTGAATATCATTAACTCACCTAATTAAGATTGGGGTAAGTAGAATTAAAAAGATTTAAATTTTAATTATATCCTATTCACCCCCTCTAGGATTAACCTACAAGGAATTTCAGACATGATAAAGGCCGCTAAGAGTTTAGATCCCCAGACTCAAAAAATCATAGAAGAGGTTAAGAAAGGACAGAAAGTAGATTTTGCAATTCAGGAAGATAATTCTTTATGATATGGTAAAAGATTGTGTGTGCTTAATGATTCAAACTTGAAAAGAGAGATAATGAGAGAGGCACATGAAGCATCATACTCTGTTTATCCAAGGAGTACAAAGATGTACAAGGATCTAAATAAGTACTATTAGTAGAACAACATGAAGAGGGAGATTGTGGATTTTGTATCCAAGTGTTTTACTTGTCAAGTTATGAAAGTAGAATACCAGAAGCCAGCAAGATTGCTACAACCATTGGAAATTCATGAATGGAAATAGGTATTAATGTAAATTGTCAATTCCATGGACTAGAAAATACATAGAGTGGTAGATTAGGATATTGCATACATTAGTCATGTTTGTAATCAATAGAGTCCTTGTGTCCAAATAATGAAGACATATTCTAAGGACTTGAAACCACAAGGAAGGATGCCCCTCAAGATTGCCAACGTCCAAGGCTTGAAGATTCAAGCCTCTCCATGCTCAAGAAAAATATATCAAGGTAAAGAAGAGGTTAAACATAGATTAATCTTCCTAAAGACCCTTTTGAAGGTCAATGGACTAACCCATGCCCAATCCATAAGTCCTACAAAGGTTGGGAATCATTTGGAGGCATAACGGTTGAAAAACAAGGGAATTAGATTGATCCAAGAGGGGTTGGATTGATCTGCCACTTAGCGGATCCATCTGATTGACCTATCGGATCGATTCGAGGTTGCTCGGGTGGTCAATTTGGAATTAAGTATGTAATTAGATCAATCTGATTTAGTTGATCAATCTGATCGGATCAATCCGATTATATCTATCAACACCCAAATTTTGACTCAGGTTATCTAATGGAATGAATAAGCACATCAAAGTAGTATTTAGAATAAGACCTTAGGCAACCTTGGTTTAAAGCGAGCAAGCCTAGACAATAGGAGGTTAGACATCCCTTATTAACTATTCCCTAGATATTTTGGTCACAAAGGTCATCATCTACATCATGTCATGTGTAGTGCATCTCAAAGATCAGTCAAAGTACACAATTTCTAGTCAAACCTTGATTCTCTAAGAATCATCAGTAGGATTATGAGGGTCCTAAACTCCATACTACCAACCATATTATCTTCAAAATTCTCCAGCATTGATAAACCTTCTCAGAACAAAGCATCACAGTTGGAGAAATTATAATTTTACCCTTTTACCCTTAAAATAGCTCACTTAGACCCTCAATAAACCTCTGAAGCTTCTCTCGTCACCAAAATAATGTCACATCAAACCCTGCATCTTAGCCTTTTTTAAAGAACCATCCTCAAAACAGATCCTCTTTGAATATGGAAACAACCAAATTTTCAATTTCCTCGAAAATCCATGATTTGTTGGTCTGTATATGACCCTCAAAGAGCTCTCAAAAGTTAACCTGATATCCAAATTCAGAACAATCAATGGTCGTCTCTCAGTTTTTTTCTTACCTTCGATAAGTTGTCTATCGATTAAAACTATTTGAGACCTCAAAGCACTCCCACATCTCGAACCTTCTCAAAGACATACCAAGACAGTTTTGGTTATATTTGACCTCAATGAGCTTCGAGAGTTCCTCGTACAACCAAATCTGGAATAATCAGTGGCCATCTCTCTAGATTTGCTAAGCCTTAAGTACAGTTGTTTACGAGACCAATCTACTCAAATTCCTTTATTTTCTTCAAAATGAGTTGTCACATTTGGGGCCTCTATCAGGTCTTCAACAGACCCTAAAAAATTCACTAGAGATCCCAAATTCAGCTTGTCAATGGCCGTCTCTTGGCAGCTTCAATGTTCTTAACAGATTGTCACCTAGGACCATGTCATTTGGAGACTCTACAAGTCTCAATTACTTCACTTGGTTGTAATCAGGTTAAAATATCTTTGTCTAGTTTTGGTACATGGTGAACCCTTGAGAGTTCCCTCAACACCCAAATTCTGCAAGGTTAGACCCATTTTATTAGTTTTTTCTCTATTTAAGACCTCAAAGCACTCCAACATCTCATACCTTCTCAAAGTCATACCAGGATAGTTCTGGATATATTTGATCCTCAATGAGCCTCGGGAGTTCCCTAGATAGCCAAATCTAAAATAGTCAGTGGCCATCTCTCCAGATTTGTTAAGCCTTCAAAAAATCGTCTAATAAGTACAGTCATTTATAGGACCAATCTACTCCAATTCCTCTTTTTTCTTCAAAATGAGTTGGCATATTTGGGGTCTCTGTCAAGTCTTCAATCCAAAATTCAGCTTGTTGGTAGCCATCTCTTGGTAGCTCTAATGTCCTTAAATGACTATCACCCAAGACCATGTCATCTTGTGACTTTACAAGTCTCAATAACTACACTTGGTCTCAATCAGGTCAAAACACTCTTTGTCTAGTTTCGGTACACGATGAACCCTCGAGAATTCCTGCAAAACCCAAATTCTGCAAGGTCAGACCCATTTTCTTAGTTTTTTCTTTACCTTCAGAAGATTTTCTCCTAGAGGGGGTCAATTACAGACCCAAGCTATCCCAAAATCCTCATTCTTCAATGTACTATGGTCATTTTGCTCCACCAAGTGACCCCCTTCGAAAATCCCCTGATGATTGATCGGGAATCCAAAGGCCAGACTATTAGTTCCTGTGGTCTTGAAACTCTTAGACCTTCAGTATTTTGTGACCCATCAATTTTTCATGGCAAGCTTAGCCAACTCCAGTGGCAGTTCTAGCCAAGATTTTTCATTTACTAGAAGAGAGTTTCGAGCGTGATTTCCTGCTTGGGCTTTAGTTTTTAGAATTGTTTGAGCCTGTATCCCATAAAACCCAAGGGTCAACTTTTATCTAAAGTTCACAGAGACCAATTTAACCATATTTCCCTTCCCCTATGTGTTTGAGAGATTTTGAGGTCAATCAAGCCCTAATTCCCTTAACCTATACTCTTTGTAATCCATTTTCTATTGAACCATTGCGACTGGAGCGTCCGGGACATAAAAAATGCACTTTAAGTTTACATGTTTTTTAGCATGGGAACCCAAAAAGTAAGGTTGCATAATAAGGGGATGTTTCCCTTAAAATTTTGTCATTAGACGTTTGGCCCTTAGATGTGGATCCCTTGTGCACCCCCATGAATCCCTTCTAAGATCAATCATATGAATTTCAATAATTCATATGATTCATCTCTAACCTCACATTTAACACATATCATCTCACCCTTTAATTGCTTTCAACCAATCAAAACAAGTAGCTCATGAGCCAAGTTTCATCTTTCACCATTGATGTCCCTAATGCCCAAACTCTATCTTAGCCACTCATTCTTGAAAACCCTAATCCTAACCCTTATAATCTCACTTATCCACTTATCTTCTAATCCTAGCCATTGGTTGCTCTCAACCAATGGCATGGGTGTCTTTGCGTCTAAACTACTCACTCTTCGCCATTGTCTTCCTAAGGCCTAAGGATTGATCCTAGCCCTTCATCCACACCCCCAAACTCCTATAAATACCCCTAATTTTATGCTAAAGATGGGAGAATTTTTTGAGGAAAAATCTGAAGGAAAGAAAGAGAAAGAAGAGAAGAAAGAAGAGAAAAAGAAACACTAAGAAAAAAACCCTTATCTCAACCAAAAATTTAGCTGTTGGATTTTCTCCCAGAAGAGCGTTAAACAAACAGGCATTAGAGGAATAATCAGGCGTTGAGATCTGGGACCCACCGCAGTGAACCCTGAATCTTCCCTAGCTTGTCCACATGCTAGAATAACATTGTGGGATCCAGCCCTGTGCTCAGGCACCTCTGTGGGCGCTGGTTTTTCTCCCCAACGCCTGAATTTTATTTCAGGCGTTGAGAGGAAATTCAGGCGTTGGGATGGATTCTAGGTGTTAGGCTTGTATTAAAAATCACTTTTTTAAAAAGTATTTAGCATACTGTCTTAGGCCTAGGGCATAGGCTATGGACCATAGAAGAGGCCCACCCATGTCTGTAATTTTTCATACTTGTGGGATCTATATAAAGGGCCCAAAAACCAAGGTTAGTTGCTGTTTTCTAGTACCTAATGCTTGAATTTTTCCTGAATTAAAGTCAAGCGTTGAAAATTTAGACATTAGGTATAAATTTAGGCGTTAAGCCTGTGTGAGATGACCAATCTGCCCTTACTTTTTGGGCAGATCTCTGTACCTACAGAAGTCTCAACTTATGAGATTAAACATTCTAACCCTAGGTGACATTGTCCACCTTTTTGCAAAGGCCCCGTAGCACTGGGATCTATGAAACATATTAAAGAATTAGGGTTAGTTGCAGTTGGTTTAGCATATAACGCTTGAATTTCACCTTGAATTAAATTCAGGCATTGTAAATTCATGAAATGGGCTATATACTTGCCCAATGATTTCAGGTACCCTGATGTCGGGTCACATAATTAATGAAGGGGCTATATACTTGCCAACGGTCTCAATTACCAAATCATTGGGTCACATCAATAGGTGAAGACGGCCATAGTGGCCCAACTCTTGGTTTGGTTTTATTGGAACCCCATTTGGGTTATTTGGTTTAGACTTGGAGTTAGATTTATTAGGATCTTTGGTTGGTTTATTGGTGGAGACAATTTTGGTAGTTATATCATCGAGGTTTTGGCATATGACATGTAGTATAATTTCTTATTCTACATGCATTTATTTATCGATGTAGTATATGGTAGTTGGTTCATTGTGCATGACATGTAGTTTTTGTACATGCATGTTTTTGGACTGTCTTGGTTTAGACTATCACCTAGTCTTTTGGAATATAAGCATACTTGATTCTAGTACAGATTCATGCATATGATTGTCATTCCATGCACTTATATACTCTGTTTCCTTTCTCTACTTTGGATCACTCTATTTATTGTTATATCTGCTTTGCTTCCCTTTTGCTTTGTATAAAGTGCATATCCTCCCGCTAAGCTCGTCAAGTTTACCCCAATTGACACCACCCGTAGATGACTAGGCATATGGGGCAGCTAGCCCACTTAGTTTATAGTTAGTTTATTTCTTTTAGATCAGGATAGTACTTTGGATATTTTAGGATGAGCCCTTCATGGGCGAGACTTGTATATGTTATTATTATGGACATGTTGAGATCCTTACTTGGTTATTATGATTGTCATAACCCGAATCCATGGGTTGTGAAGTGGGCTAGGTTCAAATCTGTGACATGGAATGACTTAATCTAAACCCGTTTCTCATAGCGGAGAGACTAACGAGCTCATAGTGGGTCATCAATCCTCTTGCCTATTCACATATCATTTTCTATATAAATGTATTGCTTATCTTGTCAAGTCCATTTTAGTCCATTTAAAATAATAACCACATTGTAGTAAAATAATAACAACGATGAAAATCCAAGATTCAGTGCAACGGAAATAGTAATACCATCATGACCATCCAAAAGTAAAGGGCCTAAACCTGCCCACAAAATACATACAATCTATGGCTTCCATGGGAATATTCAAAGTAATGAAAATATATATCACTCGTCCAAAAGTAAACTAAAAACTGAATGCAAAACTAAGGTGTAATATCTAGGTTAATTACCCAATCTCCAACCATCTCCTCCTCATCCTAGGGCACAATCCAACCTGTGCGCCTACACATCTACGGGTGGTGCCAATTGGGGCACTCTTGACGGACTTAGCTAGAGAGCATGTAGTTTATACAACACAAAAATTAGGCAAAAGTGAACTATAATAGCAAATAGTTAGAATCACAACGAATCAAAGTAGGAATTAGAGTACATCAAGTTTACTACACATGTATTCTTACTATGATTCTAGTATACACATGTCACAAGATAACCACAAGAATATAAAAAGTAGAACTGAATCATGCATATGCTACATGTTATATGCCACATGCGAAGTAGTATATACAACATGTAAATCACAATAGTGTCTTATCACATAACATATCTAAGTGTAAATAAATCATGAAAGATCCCTGACAAAGCATATCACATAAACCATGTAAGGTCTCATACAAAGCATATCGTATATAAACCATAAAAGGTTTGCAACAAAGCATATCATATGTAAACCAAAAAGTGTCTCTAACAAAGAATATCACATAACCTGAATAAAGGTCTCCAATATAGTACCTTTTATCACATAGATTGGGCCACTAGGGCCGTCTTCACCTATTAATGTGACCTGGTGATTGGGTACGTATAGTTGTAAAGACTCATATAAGCCCACAAAAATCTCTTAAGGCATCAAGGGTGTGTCCCATATCATTCCCTCGGACAAAGGGTGGTCCCATATCATTTCCCCGAACAAAGGGTAGTCCCATATCATTCCCCCAGACAAATAATAGTCCCATATCATTTTCCCAGATTAAGGTAGTCTCATATCATTCTCCCGAACAAAGGGTAGTAGCATATTATTCCCACAGACAAAGGGTAGTCCTATATTATTCCCCTAGACTAGCATAGTCCTTTAAAATTCCCCAGGACAAGGGTGCCAAATAAATTAGTAGGTCAAAGAAGCGATAAACTAAACCCATGCTTTTATAAAGTAATGTAGTCACGACATAAATACACAATTTATAAAAATATCTACATATTTTATCTCATAAAGAATTCAAAGAATGAAGTAGTAAATCACATGAAAATGGGTCAAATGTCAATATGCAAGTAAGGGTATTTGACATATAACTAGGGGCGTAAGGGATACTCATGGATGTAAAATCATTTTATGATAATGTCCATGTAGGTTAAAAACCAAGTATTTCATATCCTTTAAAAACTCATGTAGAAATCTCAAGTAAAGTGTCTCATGAAAATCCCGGAGTAAACCATGTCAATGATAACATGCTCATGCCATAAAGAGCTATCATATAATACAAATAGTAATGTAGCAACATAAGGGTCAATATAATTAACACAATTCATCATGGTATAACATGAATCCAATGAAACATACCAAATAGAGTAATGAACTAACATAGAAAGTCAATAGGCATGATAAAAATACATAAATCATGGAGAACAAATCATATGTTATTTCATCAAATCAGTTTCCATTTAGGGGATTTCAAGAGAAATCAATGGAATGAACAAATATGCAGTATAAGAAAATTTTTAGTCCCTCAAAATCATGTAATTCTAACTCCACAAACTTTCCAACAATATTAGAGATTACCAAATTCAAGGGAATAGAACACTACCACCAAATGGATAACTCTGAATTTCAAGAACGCATAGCAATGGGGTAAAAAAAACCCTTCAATCATGCTTACATTAAAATATTTAGAATTCACATAATTAAGTCAACATTCTCATGGGGTTTACATTTAGATTAACCAAAGCAAAGCTCATCCTCAACAAATCAAAGTTTCTAGGAAGAGAGAAATCATGCATATAGAGCTCAATCACTCACCCAACCAATTTACATAGAAATTACTCAACAAATATTTGTCAACATAGAATAAAAGCACATTTTTAAGAGCTTAGAAAGGAAAGTGCAAATCTAAATTGCATATATACTTACAAACCATTTCCATAGAGATTACAATTCATAAATATTAGCAAACATAAAATGAAATCATATTTCTATGAACCTATGAAAGGAACTGTGTTCATAACATGCATATCTAATTTATCAAATGCTCAAACCTTTATTGCACAAGAGGATCCTCCTCCAAAATCCCTTTGCCTTTGTTAATCCCTCATTCGTCTATAAACAAACAAGGTATTTCATGGTTAGAATACATAAACTAAGGTAGAAAAATAGGAATCCATACTCATTTAGGTTAGATTTAAGAAGAAAAACATTTTCCTAGCATATTTCTAAGGTTGTGAGTGAAACTTCTCAAATTAGGAAGAAATCTCCCTCTTTCTCTCCCAAGCTTCTCTAATCCCTTTAACCCTTACTATTTTTGTTCTAAATGACCTAAATGAGGTCTTGAAGTATTTTAACTCATCCAAGATGATATCCCACATGTGTGTGGGTCCAATGGGTGAAAGCCATGTAAAAAATGGCACAAAAACGTAATTTTTGGAAAATTCAGCATTTTCAAGCGTGATCGATCACAAGATTGGCTCGTGATCGATCATGAGATTGGTGATTGATCATGGATCATCTAGAAACCACCCAGGGGCTTAGCCCCTTATTTCATGATCAATCAAGCTAAAATCATGGTTTCGTGATTGATCACGAGATTGGCGATCGATCACGCTTCTCCCAGAAAATCCTGCACAGATAGTCTTCAATAAAATTGAAATAACTTTCTCTACAAAACTCCAAATTATGATCCATCTAAAGTGTTGGAAAGTAGACTTAAAGACATTTCCAATGATGTATGGATCATTCTCTAATTTACTCGGTATTAATGTCGGTGATCCCAGGAAGTTACCTTAAATATACTTTTAGGATAACCTTTGAACTTGACAAGTTCATGATCCAACTTGGGTTCTACACTTCTAGATTGGTCTAAAAGGTTCCTAAACCCCTCTAAGGTCTATCTAAAATATGTGCAATGATAAGTTTACCCTTATGAGACAAAATTATAGTTTTACTCTTTAAATGCAATGTGGGGCATTAGAAGGATTTTAGGATCTTTATGTTATCATATTATTTTCGTTGCACTTACTTGGATTATGTTTATTATTATTATTCCACTGCAATGTGATTGTTGAAAATTTTTAAATGGATATGACTTAAATGAATAAACATGAAGGGATAATCTATTATATGGAAAATGATGTAAAATATATAAGAGGATTGATGACTAACTCCGAGCTCGTTGGTCTCTTTTTTCCTATGAGAAACGATTTTGGGGCAGGTCAGTCCCTTGTCATGGATCTAGACCAAACCCACTACATGACCCACATATTCGGGTCTTAACCCTTACAATTGCTCATGCTCCTTTGGATCCAAGGAGTCTTCAACCAAAACCCCTTTCCCTCTAACAATCCTTCTTTCCTGTGAGATTAAGCTATAGATTCATAGTCAAAACCCACAAATCTACAAGAACACATGATGAGAAACTAAGAATAGATAGAAAACTGAGCTAGGTCTCAGCATTGGGAC
>JAOXJP010279191.1:0-19623 GCA_025762735.1 Platanus orientalis | reverse complement strand
AATGTGATAATGCTTATTTTAATTATGATAATTATACAATTTTAAGTAATTATCACTTACCCTTATTGTAAATATTCAAGAAATTTTGAGGTCAATCAAAGCCCAATTTCCCTAACCTACCCTTATCATAATTTATTTTTAACTGATCCAATACGACTAGAACATCCGAGACTTTGAAAATGCACTTTGAGTTTGAGTGTTTTTTAGCACGAGAACCCAAAAAGTAGGGTTGCATAGTAAGATGACATTTTCTCCTTAAATTTTTTTATTACATATTAATGAGCTAAAATTTTTGTCTTTTAGTTCATTGATGCTCATTAATGCATTCACATTAAGAGATGTAATACCTAGCCCTTATATGTGGATCTTCCTTGTGCACCCCATGTACCCCCTTTAAGATCAATTATATGAATTTCAATAATTCATGTAATTCACATCTAACCTCTCATTTAACACAAACACATCTTGTAACACCCCACATTACACTTAAAGGGTAAAAAGGCAATTTAACACATGTTAGGGTAAAATGTTAATTTAACATGTTTATACAGGACTTAGAGTGATTTAGAAACCCATTGGACCAAGCTTGAAGTATAGAGCTCAAGTCCGACCTTAAACTTGTTAAGTCCTAAAGTTGTCCTAAGAACATATTTAGAGTAATTTTGTAGGAAAACCTGTACCAACCCTGATATAATTTAAGAAAAAACATACATGTTTTGAAATATCTATGAATCTAATTTCCAAGGCATCAAACGGTGTGCAATTCCAAGTTTCCTAGAAGAAGTTAGGCTAATTCTCCCACAAGGTGTCTGTTTTGATAGACTTGCGTAATTGGGTAACTTTCCGAACCCACTAACACCAATCCCGAGTGAACTAGGGTATGATATATACCATTTTGGAAATTTCTTGGAGTCTAGTTTTCAACCCAATAAATGGTTTGCAAAATGAATTTTTTTTATAGAAAATTATGGTCAATTTACTAGAGAATATGTGTGTAGAATTTTCTAGGAGTCGTGATCGATCAGGTATCGCGTGATCAATCATGTCGTGATCTATTACGGATCTCATAATCGATCGTGAAAACCTGATCTTGGCTTGATTAATCATGAATGAAGCCGCATATTCCTCTGGTGATTTGTAATTAGTCACGGATCTCGTGATAGATCATGACATACGCAAAAGTGCTGAAAACGCTAGAAAATTACATTTTTGTGCCATTTATGACGTGACTTGCCCCCATTTGGCCCCCACACATGTGGGATCTCGTCTTATAAGAGTTATAACACTTTTAAACCCTCATTTAGGTCATTTAGAACAAAAAATGAGTAAAGGTTTGAGGGATTAGAGAAGCTTGGGAGAGGAAGAAGGAGATTTTCCCCAAATTTGGTAAGTTCACTCCCAACTTCAAAAATCCACTAGATTAGCTCATTTTTCTCCTAGATTTTTTATTCTCTTTGTAGTTAAAACTCTTTCTACATCATTTTATAGAGGATAAGAGTAAAGGAAAAGAGGTTTTGGAGGGTTAGAGAGCTTGAACAAGCAAGAAGGAAGAAATAGTTAGTGTCTATACATGATGTACTACTCCCCTTGTTTCTTCTATTATTTCTTTGTGGTTATTCATGATGTAGTTAGTGTCGATCCGATGAAGCTCGGGTGTCTCAAACTGAGACCCCGGATCAATCCGGGGATGCTGGATTGATCCATGTGGATCAATCTGATATATCCTGATCGGTCTGTCATCGTAGAAATTAAAAAAATATATATAAATCTACATCTGCGATTTTTTGACTGTTAGGGTAAATGCTATATAAAGGGTGCACGACTATGCTCGTCCCCTATAAGTATGAAAGAAACTCAAGAGAGCTCTCTAACAATTAAGAACACAAAAATCACATTGAACACAAAGAGAGAAAAGAGAGCTAAGGCATTTACACCTCCCAACTACAAAAGGCTCACTCCTATGAGCATTGATTGAAGATCAAGGAGCCTTTAAGTGCTTCCCCAGCACTCTATATAGGAAAATCAACAAGAGGGAAGCAAGGTGAAGGGTATACTACTAAGTAAACCCTTGAGAGAAGCTCCAAGAAGCAAAGAAGCACTCTTAGAAGCCTGGTGGAACCCATGGCACACTAGCTCAACAAATGAGAAACTACCTTCATATACAACAAGCAATACACAAGTCTTGTGAGGTAATTTGTATTGATTTAAATTTTAATTTGAGACTTGAGCACTCGTTGGAGACACAGGGTATAGACCACACCCTTTGGAGACACCGTGTGTAGACCATAGCATTACCGCCAGAGACACCGATAGTGTAAACCATACTCGCCAGAGACACTGGGTAGATACCATACCTGCCGAAGACACCAAGTATAGATCATACCCGCCAGAGACACCGGGTATAGACCTCTCCTGTCGGAGACACCGGGAGTAGAGCTTGCTTTTACAAGTAGTAGATTTTAAATTTTAACCTTTATTGTAATGTAATAAAATCTAAATAAAATCTAGTAGCTCCGTTGTGAGTTTTGAGAGTGGATGTAGGCCCGAGTGCTGAACCACTATAAACATTGTGTTATGTGTTTGCTTGTGGCGTGAATTGTCTCTTCTCTCTATCTCTACATGACATGTATAACATTGTTTTTTATATGATCGTTCAAATTTGCTATAGAGTAGAAATTTAAACTTATTGAAAAATCAAAATTAAGAAGTGTCATTGAATTGCACTTTTAACAATTGAACTATATCTTAGTGTGTACTAAATTCCAAAGTCTACAATAATATCTAAATTGGAATTTTAAGTGGGGGTTAATTAAAAGATTTTTTATAAATCCTATTCACCCCCTCTAGGATAACAACTGGACTTTCACTTGGAGCTTATGGGTGGCTAAGGCATACTAGCTTGTCAAGAAACATCCCACATTTGAGCAACTAGCAACACCAACCATATTGTGGTAATATTTGTTTGTCTTTGCATTCATTTGCATTTATATTCATTATTATTTTTGCTTTACTTCTGTCGGAGACACCAAAAACTTGATCACCTCTGCCAGAGACACCGAAAGTAGCACACACTCGTCGGAGACACCGAGTGTTGTTATTTAGCTTTCAATTGAGCAAGTAGTTAGGTTTGTATATTGACCTAAGTTGTAATAGTACCTAAATAAAAAATACCTAAACTCAGTAGTGAGCTTTAGAAGAGTGGATGTAGGCCCGAGTGCCGAACCACTATAAATCTTGTGTTATGGTTGTGATTGTGTAATTGCTTGTCTCTCCATCTTTATACTCTATACTACTCTTGCTTAGCATATGTTTGATATTATTCTTGAGTAATTACATTGAAGCACACACTCACTTAATTGAGCTAAGTGTAAAAGAAATTAATAACATTCACAAGGTAATTTTAAAAATGGATAAATTAATTGAGAAATCCTGTTCACCCCTCTCTAGGATTACTTTAGTGTCATTTCACATACCATTTAATCCTTAGACCTATGAGATGTTTGTGAGTTTTCATATATGAAGAGCTACTCCTTTAGTTTCTTGTTCTCTTGTTCATTGGTAATCTTTAGTTTGGTTAAGATATCAATTTTTCCTTCATTCCTATTTCCTTATCATTGAAGTTGAGTGAATTTACTTCATCCTAGCATCAAATCCATGGAGGATTAGTGAGTTCTTAAGTTGATTGATATTCCTATGTTTTTCTACACTTTTCTCCATTTTTTATTGTCATTTTGAGTGATATTACATATTTCCATCACTTTTTATTAGATCTATGTATGTTTGATGATTTTAATAAATTCTATAGAGTGACTTCTTCTATCATGCCTTGGTAGAAACCTTTATTTGTAAGAAATTATGCATTTCATATGGGTATCACTAGATTTATTCATATTTTGGCATGTTTCATGTAAGATTTACTCATTTCTTTGCACTACCAACATTGATTCATTGAAATCCTAAGTTTCTCTCTATGATTGATTGTAATGAGATTAGATTCTTGTGAAATTTTAAAAAGGGAAAATGATTACTATTCTGTATGCTTGAAGTTTGCCTTGGTTTCCCTATACTTGAGATTTATATTCATATCATCATTGTTAGTTGGTGGTCTCTTCTTAATTTGATTAGCTCCAAACTTTGTTGCTTATCCTATTTCATATGATAGTTAACCAATAATGCTATTATTATACTTCTCATTTGATTTTCTCTACTTACATTTGATTCGATGAACTCCATGTTAGTATCATTGCATCTACATGACTTTTTTGAAACTTTTATGCTATTGTTGGTTTTAGAAAGTTAGAAGATGAATTCCAAACATTTAGTTTTGGTGTGATTATGAGATATTGTCTTCCGTTGGTTTTGAGTACGAGCTTTACATGGTTTCATAAATGAGTTTTATTACATAGAAAACTCTTGCATTATATCTTTATGTAGTTATATACTACTCTATATAGGCATGGATTTGAAACTACCATTTGAATTTAAAGATTTTGGCTGACTCATTTCAGGTATCCAATCACCGGGTCATATTAATAGGTGAAGACAGTCTTTTAACCAATTTCAGGTACCTAATCATCGGGTCACATTAATAGGTGAAGACAGTCTTATGACTCATTTCAGGTACCTAATCATCGAGTCACATTAATATGTAAAGATGGTCTTTTGACTTATTTTAGGTACCCAACCACCAAGTCACATCAATAGGTGAGGACGATATTATGACTTAATTCAGGTACCCAATCACCGGATCACATCAATAGGTGAAGACGACACTAGATGCCCACTAGTTCCATTTGGGATTTTCTGTTTTGTTAGAAACTCTTATAGGTTATATGAGATTTATGTTTTGTTGGAGACCCTACATGTGTTGTATGATTTCAGTTTTGTTGGAGGCCCTATGTGAGCTAATCCGTTGGATTTGTTATGAGGTGTCTTGACGAGATTTAGCTCAGGAACCCACTCTAGGTTGAGTTGCTTTGATCCGAGGTGTGCTTTGTAGAAACCCTTCATGGGTTATGTGAGTTGGTGAACTGCATTAGACTTTTATGAGCATGCATCTATTTTGATATCTATTAGCTAAGGCAGCTTACTGAGAGGTGCTACGGCCTACTTATGTATGAGTATTTGTAGCAAACATTTGCATTACATGTAGCACTTTCCATATGAGCCACACATTACCTATTTCAGTTATGAGCTTTTGTTGATTTAGCTTATGCACTTTCGACATCTTTATTAGACTCTGATTATTGTTGCAGTTAGATCGAATCTTATATATTTCATATATTTTGATTTGGTATCATTCTGTACTCGTGCCATTCGATTTATTCCGTGGGACATTATGTATGTAACACCCTATGTCGCACTAAAGGGGTAAAATCATAATTTCATATCTACAAGGGTAAAATTATCCTTTCACATGCTTATACAAACCTTAGAGTGGTTTAGAAACCCATTGGACCAATTTAGAAGTATAGAACCAGAGTGGGACCTAAAACTATTCAAGTTCAGAAAATTTTCTCAACTACGTAATTAGGGTAACTTCTTGGGCCACTGACACCAATCCTGAGTGAACTAGAGTAAGAAACATACATTGTTGGAAAGTTTGTTAAGTCTTCTTTCCAACGCGACAAATAGTTCCCAATTCTAAGTTTTTTAGAGAAAGTTATGGCCATTTTCCCTGCAACGGGTTTTGCTAAAAAAACTGGGGAGTCTCAGGTCTCTCAGGCCGAGGACTCGCCAAGGGGGTGTCCGAGCGCTCGCGAAGGGGGATCCGAAGGGCTCGCCTATCAAGGTGAGGGCTTGGGGTGTCGAAAACCAGAAAAAAATTGGAAAAAAATACCCCAAAAAATGTTTTTTTATGTGACATTTGCTCATTGGTCCCCCAAACATGTGTGATCTTGTCTTGGGCAAGTTATTACCCTACTAACACCTCAATTAGGTATTTTTCCTCATTATAACAAATAAGAAAAGGGTTAGAGAAGGTTGGAAGCTAAGTGTGAGAGTTCTTCCCTAATTTGGTAAGTTTCACTTCCAATCATGAAAATTCTTCTAGAATAACTTATTTTTCTACTAGAACTTCTTAGTTTCATTCATTTAATGTTAGATCTACTATAATATTGTAGAATAAGGTGATTTGATGAGGTAAAGTGAAGGTTCCATTGCCTAAATGCTTTTGGATTGAGCTATGTAGGAATATCTAGCTTACTATGGATTTGATGAAGTATATTCCTCTTTGATCTTTGTTTTTAGCTATGAAAACTCATTGAAATCTCTGAAAACTATGTGAATCATTGAATCTAAGCTTTTTGTAAGAATATCTAGCCTACTATGGATTTTGTGAAGTATATTCCTCTTTGATCCTTGTATTTTGGCTATGGAAACTCATTGAAATCTCTGAAAACTATGTGAATCATTAAATCTAAGTTTTTTGTAAGAATATCTAGTTTACTATGGATTTAATGAAATATATTCATCTTTGATCATTGTGTTTTGGCTATGGAAACTCATTGAAATCTCTAAAAACTATGTGAATCATTGAATCTAAGTTTTTTGTAAGAATATCTACCTTACTATGAATTTGATGAAATATATTCCTCTTTAATATTTGAAATTTGTAATTGAATCCTTTGGAATCTCTGAAAAATCCTTGGCCAATCCTTTTAATATGGTTTAATTCTTGGATTAAGCTCTTTTGTAAGCAAATCTTGTATATTATGGATGATGTAATATATTCTCATCTTTGATTCTCTTAGATCTTTGTGTTTTGATTATATAAACTCTTTGAAATCTCTGAAATTAGGTGAAAACCTATGCTCTGAGCCATTGAAACTTGTGATTACTAGAATGTAAGCCTCTTTAATAAGTAGACTTTGCTTACTATAGGTGATTTGATGTGAACCCCTATTTGGATTTCAAATTATGTGATGCTAATCTTTGTAAACCTCTGAAATGTTTGGAAATCTTTGAATCCAATCCTTTGAATCATCTTAGATCTATGAATTTCAATTTGTTTAGTAAGCTTTCATGCTTTTTATGCTTGGAATGACTATCTTCTCATTGAAATCTTTGAAAATTCTATAGACCTATGATTTAGATCATTGATTATTGTTTTTTCTTTAGACCTACACCTATTTTGTGAAAGATAATTGATCTTAGACATTGTGTGAATTGATTTCCTTTAAGAAATTCTTTAAAACATGTGAAATCTGAATTTTTCCCATATGAATCTTTAAAAATCTGTGTGAAGTTGTGAATCCTTCAAGATCTATTCTATTCATGATCAATTTGAAAGATAATCTTGCCTAGTCTTTTGTTTAGAACACTAGGAGTGTTATTAGTTGATCTATATGATTTGATTCATTAAAATACATGTGAAATTTCTGTGTAAATATATTGAACTCATTGATTCTATTGAACTCTATGCTTCCTATGTGATTTTGTGAACCTTCAAATCCAATTTCATGTTTGAATCATTGATTCTATGAGAAATCTTAGTAAATCATTGTGACTCGAGACTTATGAGTATTGAATTATACACTAACATTGAATCTAAGTGAACCATGTGCCCTTGACATGATTAATTTATAGAAATGTGATGCTCACGATTGTTTTATACATTATAGAAACATTCTGATTATTGAAACTATGTGGACCTTCGGACTTATCGATGTGAACCTCTTTTTGGACTTTGAACCTTTGACCCATTTTGGGCCCCATCACAGGGCTAAGTGTGGCCATTGATTTTGTGGGCTTTGACACCGGGCTAAGTGTGTCATTGACTATTTGGGCCTATTCACAAGGCTAAGTGTGAGAAAGTATTTTGGACATGCTCTTTGGCTCACGGATATTGGCCCTCCTCATTGGGATTATAACAAGGACATTGACTCTTCTCCTTGGGGTTAAACAAGGACATTAGCTCTACTCGTGGGGGCATGAGATTAGGACCCTACCCATGGAGTTGGCCAGAGCATACGAATACTTTACATAGAACCTTTGAACATCAAACTCAAAATACTTTGAATCTTTGAACTCCGAATATTGAACTTCAAACATTGTGAACCATATGGACTCCGACCACTTTGAACACTGAAGTTTAAACACTTTGAAATCATAGAACATTGGATCTTTCAAGATTTAATATATAACATTGAGTTGTGAGCCTTGACCTCTGCATTGACTTATTATTCGGACTTAGATTTTCATATTGAATCACTGTCTTATGTTTGACATGTGATTATTGTTGCTTTATACTAGATGATTTTGATTACTACTTCAATATCTGTTTAACTTTGTACTAACCTTTGGACATGCTAGTATTCTGATAAGTGTATTATTTCAGATTATTTATAGTCTACTAGATTTCTTACAGGTTGAGACTAACCTAGTCGTTTATTTTTCAGATTGATTATTGTTACAGGTCTTCCATTCGAGAGACTTGCTATGACATCCACGGCTTTCCTTTCGCCTTTTGGACATATTTTATGATCCCCCCTTTGTGTTGGGATCACATTTTCATACTAATAGAATTTTTCCTTTGTATATTTGGGTGAGAGGGCAGCCTAGTGACATTTCTCTTTTGATCTGATACGATTGGACTACTATGATCTTTGTGAATGTTAGATTATGCTTCCGCATCTTGATTTGAATATATGTGATTAGTGAATATTGAATGTGTTTCCGCAAACTATTGAAATTTGATAATTGGATTAAGTGGACTTAAGAAAATTCAAATGAGAACATGTGGATTATATTGGATCTTACTTGTAGGGCTCAGGATTTGGGCCAATTTTTATGTGGATTATCGGATTTATGAACAGTAATGAATCAAAATCCAGACCGATACGGATCCATATCCGAATTTGGGTTTGGGGGCGTTACAAGGTATGTTCTCTCACAGGCTTTATAGCTTACCCATGTTTTTAACACCATTTCAGGTGGCACATCGTAGTACATGATATCTTGTAGGTTCGGACTCAATTATCTTGCTAGATGAGATGACCGCTTTTCTTTATGCTTTCTGTTTAAATATATTTTCTAGTACTTTATGTATGAGACAATGATGTATGAGAAATGATTTTATTTGGATGTTAGTACTTTGGTTAGACGGTTGAGTGTACGTTGGCTAGTTGGATGACCCTTGATGTCACTATTTGGATATTCATGGATATGCCTAGTCTGAAGTTTAGCAGTGTATTTGATATAAATATTTGGAGTTACTAGTTACTTTCTACTATGTAGTTTAGTATGTATGATGATATATTTTGCTGCACTTGATAATGATGGAGGTTTCATATAATTATATTTTCTGCTGCAAATGTTTGGTAATGAAGGATAATTAAATGGATAAAAGAATGAAATATATATATATATATATATATATGTTGCAAATAAGTAAGTTAAGTAAGAAAACCCTTCCAAAAGGAAAGGATAATGTCATACTTCGAGATCTGCAACACCACGCACATGTTCTTTCGCATTATTATCCCGATTTCTGCATGTAGATTTCGGGGCGTGACAAAGTTGGTATTAGAGTAGCCAGGTTTAGATTTCACAGACTCTATATGTTTGGAGATGAGTTATTTTTAGAGTGTTTTACACATGATATAGTCTTGATGGATGCAAGTATTTGACTATCATTTTGGTGCTTCTAAATCAAGAAGCCGCCTAGGAAGAATACTAAAGCTGGTCCGAACACTCCATGACCGGATGATCAAGGCCCGACAAGTGTTTATGAGGCTATTCATAATCTAACCGAGGTAGTGTGAGAGCATGTCGCAGACGGTGTGTAGCCCAGAGACAAAGAGGTTGTGCATAAGGATATGACTGTTGAGAGATTTCGTCACATAGGACCTCCCGAGTTCCATGGTACCTCTAATCCCATGGAGGTAGAGGCCTGGCTAATGCAAATTGAGAAGATCTTCAAGGTCTTGAACTGCCCTGAGGACTAGAAGGTGAATTTGGCCACTTTCGTCTTGTGAGGTGACATAGAACATCGGTGGAGGGCCGCTGAGCATACTTTGGTCTATAAAGGACAGCCCCTGACTTGGGACATGTTCCTTGACACTTTCTACTCCTACTACTTCCCAGAGAGTGTCAGAGACTGAAAAGAGGTTGAGTTTATAGGCCTTGTACAAGACAACATGTTTGTCCTTCAGTACAAGGCAAAGTTCATTGAGTTGTCCCGCTATGCATCTCACTTTATCCTAGATGATGAGGGCAAGGCCAAGAGGTTTTAGAAGGGGTTACAACCAGCCATCCACACCCGCATGACACCTCTACGACTCAGATCTTTCACCAATGTTGAGATGGTGGAACAAGACTGCGATGAGTTATAGAGGCACATGGATCAAGATAAGAGGTGACCTCCTCCTAGTGGGTTTCATAGGAGGGAAGCTGCTAGTCGTGATGATTTCTAGAGAGCTCATAGGGATCCTAAGATGAAGAGGGTGGCAGTTGTTTGCCCAAAATGCCATAAGCCACATTGGGGACCGTGTTTTAGGGAGTTAGGCGTATGCTTCAAATGTGGCCAAGTACGCCATCTGATGTGAGACTATCCTCTCTGGAAAGACTCCACTGCTCAGCCCACTGATGCTAGAACACAACCGATGACTCGAGTCAGAGTTTATGCCATGGTCACAGATACTCTTTTACTTTTTGATCATACTACACACATACTTATTGATCTGGATTCCATAAATTCCTTTATATCTTATGATTTTGTGAAGCATGTCACCATTACCCCCGTACCATTAGATGAGGCTTTGCGTGTATCCACACCATTGGGAAAGACTATGGTTACATACACCGTGTGTAGGTCTTGTGTGATAGTCATTGATGGGCATGAGTTGGTTGCTGATCTGATACTCCTAGACATAAAGGACTTTGATGTCATTTTGGGGATGGATTGGTTGGCTTCTTATCATGATACCGTGAACTATTTCATGAAGGAGGTGGTATTTAGGATTCCAAACCAGATTGAGTTCATGTTCCAAGGAGTACGCAAGAGCCTATTCCCGAGTCTTATCTCTATCATCCAAGCCAGTAACCTACTCCGTAAGGGTTGGCAAGGGTGCTTGGCTTATGTGGTGGAGAACCAAAGAAAGGAGCAGATGTTGGGAGTATTCCCATTGTGAGGGAGTTCATTGACATGTTTCTAGGAGATTTTCTCAGATTGCTACCGGATCGGGAGATCGAGTTTGTTATTGATGTAGCACATGGAACCGAGCCTATTTCGATTACTCCTTATCTCATGACACTAACCGAGTTAAATGAGCTAAAGATTCAATTATAGGAATTTGTTGAATAAGGGATTTATATGTCCTAGTGTATCTCCGTGGGGAGCTCCAGTCTTGTTTGTGAAGAAGAAGGATGGAGCCATGAGATTATGCATTAACTACAGACAATTAAACCATGTGACTGTGAAGAATAGGTATCCATTACCAATGATTGATGATCTATTCGACCAACTTCAAGAAGCACTGTATTCTCCAAAATAGATCTTCGATCGGGGTACCACTAGCTCAAAATCAGGAAGGAGGATTTTCCAAAGAGTGCATTTCGTACATGCTACCGGCACTATAAGTTCTTGGTGATGTCATTCAGCTTGACCAATGCCCCCGCAACCTTCATAGATTTGATGAATCGGGTATTCAAGCCATACTTAGATCACTTTGTGATTGTCTTCATTGATGACATCTTGGTTATTCCAAGAGCCAAGTGGAACACAAAGAGCACCACCGAATTATGTTGTGTACATTGAGAGAGCAGAAGTTGTATGCAAAATTCAGCAAGTGGAAGTTCTGGCTTGATAAGGTCACCTTCTTGGGGCATGTCATATCCAAGGATGGAATCCTTGTGGATCCATGAAAGGTTGAGGTCGTTGTTGATTGGCCACGACCGACGACCATGACAGAAATCTGCACCTTCTTGGGTCTTGCGGGATATTAGTGATGTTTCGTTGAGGGATTTTCCCGTATAACTAGACCACTTATCAAATTTCCCCAAAAGTATGCCAAGTTTCAATGGAATGACGAGTGTGAAAGTAGTTTCAAAGAAGTGAAAATAGATTAGTGTCAGCTCCAGTTCTCACATTGTTGTCAGGTTCGGGTGGATTTGTGGTTTATAATGATGCTTCACGGAAGGGTTTGGGATGTGTATTAATGTAGCATAGTAAGGTCATTGCATATGCATCTCGATAACTCAAGCTGTATGAGCAGAATTATCCTATCCATGATATTGAGTTGGCAACGATAGGTTTTGCATTAAAGATTTGGAGACATTACCTCTATGGTGAAGACTTAAGAGATCTACACCGACCACAAGAGTTTGAAATATATCTTCTCGCTGAAAGAGTTGAACCTAAGGCAACGAAGGTGGATGAAATTAATCAAAGACTATGATTGCACCATTTACTACCATTCGGGAAAAAAAATGTGGTAGTGGATGCATTGAGTAGAAAATCTTTAGCTAGTCTGGCTTGTTTGACTGTTGGAGGGAAATCGCTACTGAGTAAGTTGAAGAAAATGAATGTTGAACTCATGGTACATGAGACTTGTTTTCTTCTTGCACAACTCAAGGTGAACCCACACTGATAGGCCAAATCAAAGAGAGTAAGTTGAAGAAGATGAATGTTGAACTCATGGTATATGAGACTTGTTTTCTTCTTGTACAACTCAAGGTGAAGCCCACACTGATAGGCCAGATCAAAGAGAGCCAATTCACTGACCCATAACTTGTTAAAATCTTGGAAGAGGTTAAGAATGGGGATCGTGTCGACTACAACATGGGAGAAGATGACGTTCTTCGCTTTGGAAACCGTTTGTGTTTTCAACAACGAAGGGCTAAAGAGGGAGATTTTGACTGAGACACATGGAGATACATACATGGTTCACCCTTGAAGCACCAAAATGTACAAAGACCACAAGGATACTTATTGGTGTTGTAACATGAAGAATGATGTAGCTGAATTTGTGGCTCAATGTTTGACTTGTCAACAGATCAAGGCGGAACATCAGAAACTCACTGGACCACTACAGAGACTTGAGATACCGATGTGAAAATGTGATCATATATCAATGGATTTTGTGGTTGGTTTACCAAAGACCCAAAAGGAATTTAATATTATTTGTGTGATTGTTGACAGACTAACTAGGGTAACTCACTTCCTACCTATTTGTATTTCTTACCACTTAACAAGTTGGCTCAACTCTATGTGGATGAGATTGTGAGACTACATGGCATTCTGGTAGCCATCGTATTTGACAGTGACTGGCGATTTACCTCAAGGTTTTGGGGAGGTTTGTAACATGCTATAGGGAACAAACTGAACTTTAGCACTCTCTTTCGTCCTCAAACCGATGGACAATCAGAAAGGACCGTTCAAACTCTAGAGGATATGTTGCGAGCTTGTGTTAGACTTGAAAAGCAGTTGAGACACCCACCTACCTCTCATTGAGTTCGCTTATAACAACAGTTATCAAGCGAGCATTCTTATGGCACCCTTCGAAGCCTTGTATGGTGGGCGGTGTAGAACTCCAATTTATTGGAAAGAAGTCGAAGAGTGGAAACTACTTGGGCCATAATTGGTTTAGATTACCACAAAGAAGATCCAATTGATTCGAGATCCACTCCGAACAATCCCCCAAATCTGCCTTAAAAATTGGTTTACTGTATTCCTTTTTTGTCAACCTATATTGCAGATTTTTTTTGTGATTTTTGTAGTTCGAATTTTGATCTGATTTTTTTACACTAGGTTCTCATAATGATGTCCTATGTTAATTAAAAAATTTAGAATTTTTCAACCCCTGTAGAGGGTCTAAATAGTCAAAAAGTCAGGTTGCTGGATTTTTGCCCAACATTTGATGCCTGAATTTTAACAACATCTAAAATTCAGGCATCAAGCCTGAGGCCTAGATAACCATTTTTCTATTTTTAAAATCCAATTGTTTATACCTTTTGTATAATGATCCCAAGTCTGGAATTCATATACAATAACCATAGAGAGGTCCCTAATCTCTTTACTAATTCCCATAACAATGGGACCCTAAAAAATGGGCTAAACCCTAAAAGTGAAGTTGTTGGACTTTTTTCCAATAACTTACACTTGAATTTTAACAAAAATTAAAATTTAGGCATATGAAAATTCACTCGTCAAGCCTGAGACCAAAAACACCATTTTTATTTTTTTATTTAATTCTTTTTTATTCTGTATAAGAGTCCAAAGCCTGAAATTCACATGATATGACCACAAAGAGGACCCTCAACTCTCTCCAAATGCCCAGAATAGTGGAACCCAAACTCTAAAAGCCAATTTCTAGACCTTTTCCAGCAAATAACACCTAAATTTTAATAGCAATTAAAATTCAGGTGTTAGGGAAAATTTAAGCGTTAGTCTTATGTAAAAAATAAATAGATTTCATTTTTTATTTTCTTCAACACGTACATTTATAACAATTAATAACATGTATGCTTACAAAAAAACCACCCTAAAAAGGTGGGTAATTAGGGTGCCTAACACCTTCCCCAATTGCAACAAAACAATTTACCCGTTTTCTTTGGGAACTTGACCAGTACAAGGACTTAACCCCTAGACCTTTAGGTCTAGACTTTCTTTTTTTTTTTTAGAAAGGAAGTCGATGTCGAACTCCATCGGTAAACCTAAGTTGGTAGCAACACCTAAAAAGTCTAACTCCCGAGTTAGCCACTTACACTAACCTAAAAGAGATCAAATGCGGAGGTTAGACCCAGAAAAGGGAACAAGGGACGAAGGTCCTTTTTCCCTGATTTTCCCAAATGTCCACAGTGATTGATTTAAAAGCAATTGGGATGATACCATTGATTGAATTTGGTTATTATAACAATTACCAAGCTAGCATACAAATGACATTATTTAAAGCTTTATATGGAAGAAAGTGTCAGACACCCATATGTTGGGAAGAGGTTGGTGAAAGAAAGTTACTTAGACCTAAATTAGTTCAAGTGATAACTAAAAAGATCAGAGTTATCTGTGAAAGATTGCTTTGCAACATAGAGCAGGTAAAAAAATTATGCAGATTAGAGAAGAAGAGAACTTGAGTTTCATATTAGAACATGCATTTTTTACGGTATCTCTATCAAAGGGTATTATGAGGTTTGGAAAGAAAGGGAAACTAAGTCTCAGATTCATTGGACCGTTTGAGATTTTGAAGAAGATGGTTGATGTTGCTTATAAATTGGCACTACTGCTGAAATCTATCAAAGGGTATTATGAGGTTTGGAAAGAAAGGGAAACTAAGTCCCATATTCATTGGACCGTTTGAGATTTTGAAGAAGATGGTTGATGTTGCTTATGAATTTGCACTACTACTGAATTTGTCACATGTCCACAATGTGTTTCATGTATCCATGTTGAGGAAGTACATGCGTGATCCGTTTCATGTGTTAGAATTTCAACCACTTCAAGTTAAGGAGGACTTGTCTTATGAAGAGCAACCAGTTCAGATTTTAGACAAGAAGGAACAAGTACTATATTTGAAGGTGATTCTGTATGTGAAAGTACTATGGAGGAATCATTCGGAAGAAGAAACAACTTGGAAAGGAGAAGATGAGATGAAGGAAAAATATTCATACTTGTTTTGCACTAAAGGTATGCCAAATTAAGAGGATTGAATTTATTTTAAGGGGGATAGAGTGTAACATCCCACATATAATTTGGTGACTTTTAACTTTAAATTTTTTACACTTAAATAAAATATATAAGACTTAATATGAGTGGAAAATAGTGGATAAAGTGTAGAGCCTTTTGGGTAATGATTTGTCACCCTATAGGGCAAAAAAAGAGGAAGTGTTAGGGATTTGTTTTGTGAAAACTTAAAAAATTTGTTTGAAGGTTATAATGAACTTTGAACATCGTAGAAATCATCAAGCTGATCATTTCGAGTACTTATGGGCCAAGATCGGATATCAATGGCAAAAATTATGCTCATTTGAAGTTTAAAAGGAAAAAAAGAAGAAGAACCAGACCACTAGGATCAATCCCAATCAGCAAAAACCCTGGAAAATCAGTCCGAGACCACCCGGATCGATCCTAAGTGCCCAAAATTGATTTTTTTTTATTTTATAAAAATTCAAAAAATTTGTAGGGGAAAAATACAAAATCAATTTTTGACATAAAAACCCTAAGAACAAAGCAGGGAGTGAGAGGAAGAGAGAAAGCTACGTTTTAAAAGGATGTTGGGATATTTAAAGATTTGAAGCTTAGCAAAGAGATTTTCGAACAAACAGGTAAGAACACCGGTAAACTCTATTTTATTTTGCTTCTCTTAGGCTTTCAGAAGTGCCATAAGCTCATTTTGCTAACGATTGTAATCATTTTGTTCTGATTTTGAATTGTTTTAAGCTTCTTATAAATGTATATGTTGTAAATTTCATGAGTAAGAAAATACATAGTTGATAGACTAAGCTATGACTTGTTGTAGCTAGAGTCTAGGAGGTTCTTGTGTACACAATATATGAAGATCATACTCTTGAAGACCAAGAAGACTCCAAAGAAGCAAACCGAGATCATGAAAGGATTAAAGCTTCATGTGTACATCTCTTGCGTCCTTCAGCATTTGCAAAGGTAAGTGAGGGTAAGAAACATGTAAAAGAAACCCTCATGGTCCCCAACACCGCTTTCCTTGGAGTTAGAATGGCCTTAGAGCCTTTTCGCCAAAACTCTGGGAAAGTGGAGCCCTCTAAGGGATTTGGAGCGCTCCAAATTGACTAGCTGAAAACCTGGTTAGTTTGGAGCGCCCCAATTTTTCTCTAGACTTCTCAGTCTGAGAGAACTGCTCTCAGTTGAGTGCTCCAAACATGTTGGAGCGCTCCAAACTGGGTAGAACATTTCAAATTTGAAATACATGTTCCGGATTTGTTGCCCATTTTAGATATTCTCATCCAATGGTTGTGGGAAGCCACGACCTCTATAAAGAGCAATTTTGCTCTCCTAAACCTAAGGGTTTAAGGGCATTTGCAAAAGGGATTTTGGGCAAGGAAGAGAGCTCTACAAGCTCCACTCTCTATACACTTTCACCAAGCTTACTACGAAGAAGAAGAGAGATGCTTCTCTCTCTTGAGGCCACGAAGGAGTTCTCCTTTGTAAGAGAAGATAGGAGGAAGGTTGAGGACCGTGCATCTTCGCCTTCTAGCTAACAAACTCTCAACTTTAGGGTTGAGGTAAAGCTTTTGCTTCACACCTTGGAGTTTGATTACATAGTAGTTTATTTTGTGGTTGTATTGCATAATTTGACCACTACTACTTATGAATCCTTGGAGATTACATTTCTATGAGATATTGCCCCTTTTGAGCTTCACTTATATTTGCCTACATAGAGGCTTACGATTGTGTGACTACTTATTTACTTGTCTTCTCTAGAGGCACGCACACATTCCCTTTTGCGAAAGTAGAGACTAACTTACCAGAATATTTAGCTATTAAGAGCCACTCTTTACATCGGGACTTAGCTTCCCTTGGTGATTATTTTGATATATTTGGCTATTAAGAGCCTCACCATATCTTGGGACATTGTTCCTTTGGATTGTACCAAGCATACCATATCCGGTTATTGAGAACCAACTTTGTATTTAAACCCTTCATTTGTCAACGGTCGGAGATGCCGTGTGACAACTTGTAAGTCCTTGGCTTGGAGACAACCAAAGCTGTGCTTGCTAGAGACACCAAGCACAAAACCCTTGTCAACGGTCACAGATGCCGTTTGACTTATTATAAGACCTTGGCTCGGAGACAACCAAGGTCGTGCTTGTCGGAGACACCAAGCACGATGTATAAGACCTTGGCTCGGAGACAACTAAGGTCGTACTTTTCAGAGACACCAAGCACGTTAAAATTAGGTTTAGCTCTAGTGTCTCTGACTGAAACATCGGATCAATTCGGGGATGCCGAATCGATCCAAAATTGCAGGAATTCAAAAAATGTATGAATCCAACGCCCGAGATTTTTTGATCATTGGAAAAGATGTCAAATCAAGGGTGCATGACTAAACTCGTCCACTATAAGTATAAGAAAACCCTAAGGGCGTTCTCCAACACACAATAACACAAAGAGAGATCATCTTGAAAAAGAACAAGCAAAACTAAGGCATTTAATCCTCCCAACAACCAAGGCTCACATTTATAAACCTTCATTGAAGATCAAAGAGCCATAAAAGTGCTTTCCTAGCACAACTTTCTTGAAGAATCAAAGAAGGAAGCAAGAAGAAGTGTTTACTTCAAAGTAAACCCTTGTGTGAAGCTCCAAGAAGCAAAGAGGTATCTCTTGGGAGCTTGGTGGAAGAGTAAAGCTTCTAAGCTCAACAAGGAGCAACCACCATCAAGATCATCAAGCAATACACCAACTTGTGAGGTAATTTGTATTGATTTTAAATTCATAGACTTTAGCAGCTCCCCTGGAGACACCGAAGGTTAACCGCTCCAGCCGAAGACATTAGGTGGCCTTATCTGACACTATTTCAGTGTCCTCGAGCATAGAATGCTCATCCAATCGAATTTTTCGATGATTCGAAATGCAGAGGACTCCTTGAGACGCTGGTTACCCCACTAGACCCACTTGGACCAAAAAAATTTGGTCCAACTTGCAAATTGAGAATACACACTTTAGGTGTTCGAAAAAATTCCCGAACCAACCTGGTTAACCCCATTTAACTAGTTATGACTAGTTTGACTTATAGTTGACATATTTGACTGTATACGACATGTTTGACCAATGTTGACCCAGTTTGACCAGGATTGACTAGATTTGAATATGGGTTAACCAGACAATACTAGGGTTGACTAAAAGTTGACCAGTTTGATCGACATTAACCACACTTGACTAGTTTTGACTAGACCAAACTAAGAATAGGTCAATAACATATTTTTTGAAGAGAATATAAGTGTATGAGATACACTATAATCCACAATATGATTGTGGGACATTAAAAGCAGTAGGAGCTAAAAGATTTAATATTCTTTTAAAGTTGCAAACTAGTGTCGATGTAATAATAAGCAATGTGATTGCTTACTACCTCATTTATAAAATATTAAGTATGAAAATAGATATTATTTTATGAAATAAATTCCCACAGCCTCCCACTATCAGTGGGTGGGAGATTTTGGTTGAAATAGATTGGTTGAAGCTCACAGGATAAGACCAAATCTTATTTTAGTTAATCTTCTCTCAGTCACTTCTAAGAATAAGATTTAAGTACGATTAGTGGGAGTGTAAGTCCATAGTATACATTATCCCACACTACATACACTAAATCTAGATGGTGAGTTTACACTTAACTGAAAGTATCATGGCAGCCCACAGGTTTTAGGCATGGTATTTTCAAAGGCTAGAGGAAAATCAGAAATTGAAAATCTAGAAATGTAATTAATTATAATTCATCAGAAGACTTGATAGATAGTAACTATCTATCTAATCAGGGAATTCCTGAGTCTGAGAGAATATTTATATGAGGTGACTTAAATGGACACATGGGGAAAACTAGTGGCGGATATGAGAGAGTTCATGGAGGATATGGATTTAGAGAAAGAAATGCAGCTGGAGAAGCAATCCTAGAATTTGCAATGGCATATGATCTGGCCATAGCAAACACATACTTC
>JAOXJP010279180.1:0-19625 GCA_025762735.1 Platanus orientalis | reverse complement strand
CTCTTTCTCCCTCTTCTTCTTTCTCTCTCCCTCTGTCCCCTCCGGCAACCCTTTTCCTCTCTCTCCCTCCCTCTCCCGCACTCCCCCTCTCTCTCCTTCTCCCTTTCCACTTTCTCTCTCCCTCTCTCTCCCTACCTCTCTCTCTCTCTCTTTCTCCCTATTCCTCTCTCTCTCCCCTCCTGCTCTCCTGCCCCCAACCTCCCTCCCTATTTTTTTTTCCTTGTTCGGACTATAGCTCCCGAGCGGGGCAGGCCTTGCTCGGCCAGCCTAATCGGAGGCTGGTGCTCTAACCTGTTTGGTTGAACCGGAGCCTGTTCGACTGGGCTGGTCGAGCGGGATTTGTCTTACTCGATAACAACATTGAACGGGTAAAAAAAACAAAAAAAAAATTCAAAAAGCTACCAACCTTCATGTTGCCACCGAGGGACTACCGTTGCCGACATCAGAAATGAGTGAGTTTCGAAAAGAAAATAGGGGTATTTTAGGTAATAGAAAGAGTTGAAGAGGAGGTATTAAAAAGAAAAATAAATAAATTAAGTGAGGTAAATTCAAAAATTTATGTGGTGTAAATAGCAGTTCCTTTTTTAAAATTTAAAAGAGGATAAAGAGTTTGATGAAAGAATTTTGCCGCCACATTGACCTCTGCGACGTTGCTCTCTAATCGTTTTGCTTTGAGCGATTTGTTATTGTGATTCGATCCAGGCCTACTCAAGCCCCAACTCAGCTCAGGCTTGGCTCAGTTCACCCAACTCACACCACCTTCACAACTCTAGCCTAACCAATATTACCTACTTATAAATATGGGAAAGGATGTTCTATCTAGGGTTTGGTGTCCAGGACATTAGGCGACGTCATATGGAATAAAATGGGTGGATGATGCATTTTTTAATGTGGAATATGCATTTTATTCTATATGACATTCCCTCATGTCCTAGACACCAAATCCTGGACAGAACATCCTTTCCCTATTAATATATTTAATGTTGAAATATATAATATAATTAACTATCTATACATATAGTATGCATAAATAAGATGCTTAAGGGAGCCAAGCTGATCAAGTGCAACTCAGCTCAACATCATTTAGCTAACCAAACTTAATTGGAGCCAGTTAGGGCTGTCAATTGGGTCGGGCTGGCCTGAAGCCTTACTTGACCAGCCTGAAAATTGGGTGGGTCAGGCAAGTTGAGTTTTGGGTTGGACTACGCTTAGACCCAAATGTTAGGCCCAAAGTACTTTTCGGGTTGGGCTTAGGCTCCATTTATTTTAATCCGATGCCCGGCCCAAAGTGAATAAAACATAAAGTCCGCCCAAAACCCAATATATATTGTATTATGTTTTTTATTGGATTAATTTGGATGGTGATGAAAAAATTGCTATTAAAACTCTAAAACTTTTATCAATTTGGATGGTAAAACTATAAAAGGGTTTTAGTTGTTAGAATAAAACAAATAAATTTAAAACTTTTACCCCATAAATATCACTTTATTTGAGTGGGCATAACATTTTTGTATTTATAAGTCTCCATTCCATTTGGGCTGCCCGAACTTGGCCCAAAGCCTGGATAATTATAATGGGCCAGACTTGAGTAGAGGGGACCAGGTTGAGTTTAGGCTCTGGCTAGGGTTCTATACTTTGGAACCCTTGCCTGGCTCAGTCTGACCCGATTAACAGCCCTATTTAGGGCTTAGCTCTATGAGCTTAAAATAAGGCTCAAACTTAACTCATGACAAGCTGAGATCCAAACTATGCCCTATTTAAGGCTCAACTCTATGAGCTTAAAGTACATGTGGCTAATCTATAAGTCCTTTCATGTGTGTGTGTGTAATCATGATCTGTCATGCTTGACAGATAAACAACCACCAGTTTTTATAAATTTTAAAGGCCAAAGAATCATAACTGTTGTTACTCATCTTAATCTCTCAAAGTGTCCTTGTTTAAATACTCAAGCAAAATTCAATGCTATCAACAAAGTACATATCATATGAAACCTAAATCAAGTCACTATTGATTTAATTCATTTGTTAAACATTGCTCTTCACGTATTAGCTATTCATACTTTATTGAATCATATCAATTATGATTTCACATGTTTCGATCTTAAAATTGTCAAATTCGTTTGTTATAACAAACAATCAACTCAACTAGTCAACTCGAGATACGAATATGATTCTATCATCTTCTTTTTTGTTTTTATGGCCATTTGATGGCACCTAGTAGGCATCTTTGAAGACCTATTTCAAAATATATATATATATATATATATATATATATATATATATATATATATGGATGCTCTTGGATGGATAATAGTAAGGATTCATAATGAGTTTTTGTTCAAATGGAAGGATTTTCATACGAAAAAAGATGCCAAAATACTAGGGTTTCAGTAGGGCTTTGGACAACAGTGTGAGGGGTCCTAAAGAGAGGAAATGACTTCTAAGGAGTCACCTATAAGGATCACCCCATTAAACCCCATATCCCAGGCAGTTGCTAAACCAAGTCTGACAACTAAACATTCAACCACCAGAGCATCAAGAGCTTTGTTGAAAGAAGTCTTGGCACAAACAAAAACTCCACCAGCATTCCCAATAACCACTCGAAGACTGGCTTGATTGACATCAGAGTTGAATGCTCCATAAAAATTTACCTTGACAAAACCATAATCTAGAGGAGACCAAATAGAATCAGCATAGGATGCATTCCTCTCTAAAAAAGTTTGTTATATAACCTGATTAGCTTCCTTTAACATCCTGAAATAGTTGGACAGATCATTAAACTCATTAAAAATAGCATTTTAAAAAACCAAAGTATTCCTACATTTCTAAATATTCAAGTTGAAAAAGCCGCAATAGCTAGTAATTCTTTTAATTCATGTTTACTGAGAGACTTCATATCACACCAATACTTGATCCACTCAACAAAGGAGGAGATTCTTTCATCATTGGTTCTAAGGGAAAGAGTAGATGCAAACCAAACCAGAGATACCAATCTACATGAAACAAGATAGTGCATGGTAGACTCATTTGTCTCTTTACAAAAAGGGCATAGAGGGTATATTGGAATATTTCTTTTGATTAGACTTGTCTTACAGGTAAAAATTCTTTTACATGCATGCTTGAAAAAGTGCTTGATGTTAGGAGAAATGGCAAGGGAAAACATTAATAAATAAGTTTTGAAAAGGAGGAGGGCTAATTGCAACATGATAAGTTGATTTGATAGAGAAATCACTATGTTTATTGAAGTGCTAAATCATATGATCATCATAGTTAGTATAACCTATAGGAATTTGTTGGATTCTATATCCATCTTCAGTAGAAATGGAGTTTCTGATTGGATCTAAATTCTATTTCCTAGTATGAGGATCAATTAGCTCACTGACATTAGAAATATATGAATTAGAAAAATTGATGTTTGAAATTTTAAAATCTGGGGATGGGGGAATGCAATGATTATTCCAAATATTGATTTTAAGATCAGATCCAACATTTCATCTAAGGCTTTCTACAAAAAGATACGTTCCACATAAAATGCTCTTCTAAGCCCAAGAGGAATTTTGTTTATATTTTTCATTAACAAATTCAACTTTGGGAAAATGTAGGTCTTTCAAAAGTTTAACCTAAAGATAGTCTTGCTCATGAAGTATTCTACAACCTTGTTTAGCTAATAATGCAATATTAAAGGAATGGGGATCTCTAAACCCAAGCCCACCATATCTTTTATTTTACATAATATTCTCCCAATTGACCCAATTAATTTTCATATCTTTTGTCTCACTATCCCACATAATTTTTCTTTGAAAAACATTTTGGATGTGCAAATAAGTTTAGGTATTATGAAACATGACATTGCATAGGAAGGGATAGCAACCATAATAGATTTGATGACTTTTTTACCAATGCGGGAAAGAAATTTACCCTTCCACCCTTAAACTCTTTTTTTTTCTTGAGCCTGGCTCTTTTATAAATATAGGAGAAAAGTGAAATTTTATTTCTACGTATAGAGGAGGGAATACCAAGGTATGAGCCAAGGTTAGGCGATTGTTTAATTTTTGAGGATCCCTTGAATAATTCTCCTAACATTTTTGAGAGTTCTAGGGTTAAGGATGATTCTAGATTTTTCAAGGTTAATAACTTGCCCAAAGGCCTCACTAAATTCTTGAAGAGAGCTTAAAATATAATAGTCTCCTTCATATTAACTTTAGAGAAAATATAATAGGCATTAGAGAAAAGAAGGTGATAGATGGTAGGGCTAATTTTAATTCCATTTATCTTATGATCTCTTTCCTTAGCAACTAAAGATGCATTTACCTTCAGCACAAAGAAGAAATAGAAATGGAAAAATAGGATCTCCTTGTCTAAGCCCACAGGATGGATGAATAGGAGAACCAGGGAAACCATTGACAAGAACCCGATATGAGACTGAAAACATACATTCCCAAATCCATTTACTCTATTGTTTACTAAACCTAGTTTTCTCCATCATGCTAATTATCATATTTTATTCAACTTTGTCATACGTTTTGCTCATATCAATTTTGATGGTCATATGATAATTAGTTGTTGTTTTTTTTTTTTTTTTTTAAATGTGTGAATTTGAGTAACTTATGGGCAATAAGAATATTATCAGTGATTTGACGCCCCTTAATTAAGACACTTTGGTAAGGAGAAATGGTTTATGGGAATACCATTTAAAGTCTATTGGTCATAGTTTTAGAAATGATTCTATAGAAAGTGTTGCATAAACTAATAGGCCTAAATTAAGAAATAAATTTAAAATTCTTGACTTTTGGAATAAGGGAAATAAATGTTTGATTTACAGTGGGAAAAAAAGTTTCTTTGTGAAAGAGATCCATATTATCACCAATAACGTCATCTCCAACAATATCTCAAAATTCTTGGTAAAAACTAGTAGGAAAACCATCAGGCCCAGAGGTTCAGTTTACCCATATGGAAAAAAGTTGTCCTCGTGCTAGACAGATGTGGAAACCTAGTTCATTGGCTTAAATTTACGAACATTTGGCCTTAGGGTGCACAACATTGAAATTAGGTTCAAAGGAACGCACATGTGGGATTGGGTGCCCAACTTCTACAGTTGGTACCAAGTGGGGCACGTGGTGGATTGTGGTGCACAACAACTACAACTGGTACAAACTTAAGCATGTGTAGACTTTTAGGTCATGAAAAAAATGTATGAAAGTAAAGGCTTGTGTGGGTTCGTAGTGCACCATTCTTGAATATGGTACAAATTTACGCAAGTGTGGGCTATTGGTGCAAAACATGTTAAAATCGCCTGACGTTATGGACTTCAGTAAAAAGTTAAGTTCGTGTTGTACTAATGTGCAAACCTAATTCAACTGGCATAAATTTATGTAACTTTGCACTTGTGGTGCATAACTCCTAAAGAATGTGTAATGATACGCACGTGTCGGTCAGGGTGCACAATTTCTACAAATGCTACGTAGTTGTGCACATGGGGGATTGTTGTGCATGACACCAACAACTAGTACGAACTAAGACGTGCAAGGAGTTTTAGTCTACTTGTACTAAAAATGGTTCGAAGTAAGGTATGTGTGGGCTCGTTGTGCACCATTACTAAATATTGTACAATTCGATAAAAAGTTGTCATCGTGCAAGACTGATGTGTAAACCTAATTCAAATGCCCAAATTTACGTACATTTGGGATTGTGGTGCACAAAACTCAAATTAGGTATAAAGGAATGCACATGTGGGATAGGGTGCCCAACTTCCATAATTGGTACGAAATTAGTCACATGGTGGATTATGGTGCACAACAACTACAACTGGTACAAACTTGTGCACGTGTAGACTTTTAGGGCATTAGAAAAATGTTTGAAAGTAAAGGCTTGTGTGGGTTAGTAGTGCACCATTCCTGAATATGGTACAAATTTATGCAAGTGTGGGCTAGTGGTGGAAAACTAGTTAAAATTGCCCAGAGTTATGCAATTCAGTAGAAAGTTAACTTCATGCAAGACTGATGTGCAAACCTAATTCAAATGGCACAAATTTATGTATGTTTTGGCTTATGGTGCACATCCCCTAAAGATGGTATAAAGTTACGCACATGTGGGATTGTTGTGCACTACACCAACTACCGATACGAACTAAGACACATGTGGAGTTTTAGTGCACTTGTCCTAACAATGGTTAAAAGAAAGGCATGTGTGGGCTCGTATTGCACCATTACTAAATATTGTATAAAGTTGCACAAGTGTGGGCTCGTGGCGGAAAAGTTGTTAAAATAGCACGAAGTTATACAATTCGGTAAAAAGTTGTCCTCGTGCTAGACTGCTGTGTAAACCTAATTCAACAGCCCATATTTATGTAAATTTCGGCTTCTGGTCAAATTAGGTATAAAGGAACGTACACGTGGGATTGGGTGCCTAACTTCTACAATTTGTACGAAATTGTGCACAAGGTGGATTGTGGTCCACAACAACTACAACAAGTATAAACTTATGCACCTGTAGACTTTTAGGGCATCAAAAAAATGTTTGAAAGTAAAGGCTTGTGTGGGTTCGTAGCGCACCATTCCTGACTGTGGCACAAATTTAAGCATGTGTGGGCAAGTGGTGCAAAACTTGTTAAAATCGCACGAATTTATGTAATTCAGTAAAAAGTTAACTTCGTGCTAGACTGATGTGCAAACATAATTAAAATGGCAAAAATTTATGTACATTTGGGCTTGTGGTGCATAACTCCTAAGGAATGTATAACGTCACGCACTTGTGGGACAAGGCGCACAACTTCTACAAATGCTACGAAGTTATGCACGAGGGTGATTGTTGTGCACAACACCAACAACCAGTACGGACTAACACACGGGTGGAGTTTCAGTGCACTTGTCCTAAAAATTGTTCAAAGTAAGGTATGTGCAGGCCCGTAGTGCACCACTACTAAATATTGTACAAAGTTACCTAAGTACGGGTTTGCGGTGGAAAACTTGTTAAAATTGCACGAACTTATGCAATCCGGTAAAAAGTTTTCCTCGTGCAAGACTAACGTGTAAACCTAATTCAAATGGCCCAAATTTAAGTACATTTGGGATTGTGGGGCACAACATTCAAATTTGGTACAATGGAACGCACATGTGGGCTGGGGCGCCTAACTTCTACAATTGGTACAAAATTGTGCACTTGGTGGATTGTGGTGCACAACAACTACAACTGGTACAAACTTATGCACCTGTAGACTTTTAGGGCATTAAAAAAATGTTTGAAAGTAAAGGCTTGTGTGGGTTCTTAGCGCACCATTCCTGAATAAGGTATAACTTTGCGTAACTGTGGGCTAGTGGTGCAAAACTCGTTAAAATCGCCCGAAGTTATGCAATTCAGTAGAAAGTTAACTTCGTGCTAGACTGATGTGCAAACATAATTCAAAGGGCACTAATTTATATGCATTTGGGCTTGTGGTGCACAACTCCTAAAGAATGTATAAAGTTATGCACGTGTGGGATAGGGCACAGAACTTCTACAAATGCTATGAAATTGTGCACACGGGGGATTATTGTGCACAACACCAACAACCGGTATGAACTAAGACACGAGTGGAGTTGTAGTGCCCTTGTCCTAAAAATGGTTCAATGTAAGGTATGTGTGCGCTCGTAGTGCACCATTACTTCATACCGTACAAAGTAACGCAAGTGTGAGTTTGTGGTGGAAAAATTGTTAAAATCGCACAAACTTTTGCAATTCGGTAAAAAGTTGTCCTCGTGCTAGACTAATGTGCAAACCTAAATCAATGGCCCAAATTTACATACATTTGGGCTTGGGGTGTACAACACTCAAATTAGGTATAAAGGAACACACATGCGGGATGGGGTGGCCAACTTCTATTATTTGTACGAAATTATGCACATGGTGGATTGTGGTGCACATCAACTGCAACTGGTACAAACTTAAGCACGGGTAGACTTTTAGGGCATCAGAAAAATGTTTGAAAGTAAAGGCTTGTGTGGGATTATAGTGCACCATTCCTAAATATGGTACAAAGTTACGCAAGTGTGGGCTAGTGATGCAAAACCTGTGAAAATCGTCTGAAGTTATGCGATTCAGTAAAAACTTAACTTCTTGCTAGACTGATGTGCGAACCTAATTCAAATGGCACAAATTTATATACATTTGGGCTTGTGGTGCATAAATCCTAAAGAAGGTATAAAGTTACGCACGTGTGGGACAGGGCACACCACTTCTACAAATGCTACGAAGTTGTTCACATGGGGGATTGTTGTGCACAACACCAACAACTGGTACGAACTAAGACACGTGTGGAGTTGTAGTGCACTTATCCTAAAAATGGTTCAAAGTAAGGTATGTGTGAGCTTGTAGTGCACCATTACTAAATATTGTACAAAGTTACGCAAGTGTTCATTTGTGGTGCAAAACTTATTAAAATCGCACGAAATTATGCAATTCGGAAAAAAGTATGTAATTCGGTAAAAAGTTGTCCTAGTGCTAGACTAATATGTAAACCTAATTCAAATGGCCCAAATTTATGTACATTTGGGCTTTTGGTGCACAACACTCAAATTAGGTATAAATAAACGCACATGTGGGATTGGGCGCCCCAGTTCTACAGTTGGTATAAAACTGTGCACATGGTGCATTGTGGTGCACAACTACAACTGGTACAACTTATGCACATGTAGACTTTTAGGGCATCAAAAAAATGTTTGAAAGTAAAGGCTTGTGTGGGTTTTGAAAGGAAGTTTATCATTATTGAACAAAGAAATTAGTAAAATTCATTTAAACAACCACATATCTACATATGCTTTCGTATGATCATCATATGAATCTCTGAGATCTAATCTTAAAGGAAGTTTAAGAAGAATACCTCAATGGCTAAACCAGACATAAGAATCTAATCTGACCTGGTCTCCAAAGTATCCACACCTGCTCTAGAATTCTCAGTGCTTCTCCCACTTCTAGAAAAGTTACATGGACCCCCTATGGAGGTTGAAAAATTCTAAAAATTTAAACTACCATATCATATCCTTCTAAGAGTATGGTGTAAAAAAATCAGATTAAAATTCAAACTACAAAAATCATAAACAATTTTGTACTACAGATTGGTAAAGAGAACACAAAACTAGCTTTTTGGGTATATTTGGGGGGCAGGTGTTCCGAGATCCAAACCTGCTCTAAAATTCACCAAAATTTTATCATAGGTAGGCTACTCTATCAAGAGAATACCTTTAAAATTTGAACCAATTTTGCTCCTTCGAAAAATCAGAAAAAAATAAACAATGGACTGTGGTAAAAATAAAGTGCAACTGAGACAAGTTTTGTCTCTGCTGTGTAACCCTCTTTGAGATGTGATTAACAAAAGTAAGTTAAACAAAAATCAGCATGATTAAGACCTAAGAATGACTAATTAACTACTAATAGGATTAGGGTTTAGACTTACCTTACTTAGGGGTTGGGGTTAGGGCTTAATCACTTGGGTTTTTAACTCTTTTTCTCCTTTCTTTTCTTTCCTTTCTCCCTCTTCTTTCCTCTGAAAAATTCCTCTCTATTTGGCACAAAAAATTGGGCTATTTATAGAGTTTAAGAAGTGGTTTTAAGGGCTAGGATCTAATTTGGGAGCATGGGGATCAAAGGCTAGGATTACGTGATGTGGGGAGCAAGGCTCCTCTCCCATTGGTCGAGACTAATCTAGGGATGAGATTAGAGGTTAGGAGATAAGTGAGAGATCAAGAGTTAGGATTAGAATTAGGATCTATAAAAATGAAGGGTTAGGATAGAGTTTAAGGGTTGGATCAAGGGTGGAGAATGAAACTTAGCCACAAAACTACTCACTTTGATTGGATGAAATAATCAATGGTTGGAGTAGCTTGTGCTAGATGAAGAGATTGATAGGAGAAACATAGATATTTGAATTTCAGATTTTGATCCTAGGGAGGGTGCACAAGGGTGTATGAGATCAAAGGTTGAGTTGTAGCCTAGCCACAACTCTATTCACTTTGATTGGTTGAAGGAATCCAAAGGCTAAGATGGCTTGTGCTAAATCTAGGGTTGCATGGGAGCAACATAGATATTTGAATCTTAGAAAGGGTACATGGGGTGTACAAGATCAATGGTGGAGAATAAGACTTGGGGAAAAAACCATCTTATTTGATTGGTCAAAAGGAATCAAGGGCTAAAATGGCTTATGCTAGATTAAGGGTTACATGAAGGATTCTTGAATATTTGAAATTGATCTTAGAGGGGTACATAGGGTTCACAAGAGAGATCATCATCTAAGGGTGTAGACTTAATGCTCTTAATGTGAATGGATTAATGAACTAAAATCGAAAGGAAATGAGCTCATTAATCTCAAATGCATTAATTCCATAGAAAAAAGCTCTATTACTTGGCTACATCAATTTTTGGGTTCCCATGCACAAAAACATGCAAACTCAAAGTATGTTTTTGAAGTCTCAGATATTCCGGTAGCAATGGATCAGTCAAACAAATTACGATAAGGTTAGATTGGTGAAAACAAGGTTTTATTGACCTAAAAAACACTCAAATAAGTATTAGAAGGGTAACATGGTAAAATTGATCTTTGAGGTCTATAGACAAAAGATTACCCTTAGGTTTTATGAGACATAGGTTCAAACCATTCTGAATTATGACACCTGAGTAAGAAATTGTGCTCAAGATTCTCTTTTTGGCTAATGGGAAAATCTTGACTGGAAATGCCTTTAGAATTATTGGAAGTCTTTGTGAAAAAATTCAGGTTTATAGAGTATCAAAGTTCAGAGAGCCTAGAATTCACAAGAACTGACGGCTAGACCATTTTATTCTCCAGCAATCTCTAGGAGTTTTTCGAAGGGGAGTCACTTAATGAGAGAGAGTGACAGTAGTTCACTGGAGAATAGTGATATTAAGGTAGTATACATTTTCCATTGCTTTGGTTTGAGAAACATCTTTTTAAAGATAGGGAGAAAACTGAGAAAATGGGTCTGACCTAGCAGAATTCCAATTCTGAGAGAGCTCTCAAGGGCTCATTGTGTGCCAAATACAGATAAAAAGTGTTTTGAGCTAATTTGGAAAAATGTAGTAATTAGGCTTGTAGTGCTTCCAAATGGACCTACTTGGGGTGACAAAGGCCTCAGAGTCACAGAGAAGTGGTCACTGATAGATTGGATTTTGGATTTTTGGTGAATTCATATTGTTCAATTGAAGACCTAACACTTGGCTTAAATGTGCTACTCATTTTGAAGTAATCGGTGGAATCTGAGTTGATTAGTCTTACAAATTCTACTGTCTATCTTGGGGTTTTTTGAAGGCCTTGTCAATCCGTAGAAACGGGCACTGACTGATCAAGATTTGGTTATATGGGGAACATTCAGAACTCATAAAGGTGAAATGCAACCTGAACTAACTTCTTACCCCTTAGGGAAGATTTGAGGCTTTAAAAGGGTTTAAGACTTTAAATGCCTTTTTTTGGGAAATGACTTTTTAAAGTTATGGCAAAAATTGAGAGATAGCCACTGACCTTTCTGAATTCGGATATTGGATGAATCTTTGAGAGCTTTTTTAGGATCATTTTCTGACTAGAGGTTCTTGAAAATCGAGAAATTAGTTATTGTCAAATTTGAGGAGCATTTGTTCTATAATAAGTTCCTCGAAGGTGGTTGAAATTGAGGTGTGCAAGATCTAACATGACACCAATCAGGTAGTGGGAGAAGCTTTGAAGGTTCTTTGAGGATCCAAGGGTCTATTTTGAAGGAAAAAAGGGTAAAATGGTAATTTTTTTCACTTGTGATACTTAATTGAGAGAAGGCTTATGGAGGCTAGAGAATATTAAAGGCAATGTATTTGGTAATCTTAAAGGTGAACCTTCATAGCCCTGTTGACACTTCTTGAAGAATTAGGGTTTAACCTAGAATAGTGTATTTGGGTTGATCTTTATGATTGCACTGTAAATGGTATGATATGGGTGATGCTTTTTGCAACTAAAATATCTAGGATAGACTTCACAAGGATTGTCTAACCTCCTAAATTCTAGGATTTCTCTCTCTAAACTGGGGTTGCTTAAGGTCTTGATGCCTAAGTGTTGCTTTGATATTTTTTTCATTCCTTAGATGAGTTGAGTGAAAATTTGGGTGCTGACAAGTTTTAGACCTAATATTTTCTATGGAGTTGGATGAGTATGTCGGTTTAAATCTATTCTAGGAGATGCACATTGGTAAGAGATTAAGAGGATAATGAGATTCCTGAAAGGAACCAAGAATTATAAGTTAGGTTTTGGATCTAGCAAATTAGACGTTGTTGGTTCTCTGATGTAGATTTTGCTAGTGATTTAGGTTAAAGGAAGTCAACTAGTGCTCATGTGTTCCTTTTTGGTGGAGGAGCAATTTCTTGGTCCAACAAGAAACAAATGTGTGTTGTTAGGTATATCATGGAGTTTGGATTTATTGTATGGAGTGTTGTTTAGATTGGACATTTCATAAGAGATTTGAAATTAGATTTAGTAAATTGCGTAATCAATGTGTTTTGTGATAACAAGTTTACTATTTCTATAATAAAAAGTTGAGTTAATAACATAAAGGAAAAACACATTAATATATATTATCATTATATAATAAATATAATGGAAAGAGGTAAAGTTAAAGTTAACTATGTTACATCCAAAGAGATAGTAGCTGATCCCAAGACGAAGGGATTATCTCTGGAGAGATTTAGAGAGCGTATAACCAAAATGGGTATGATTTGCCCAAAGGATGTCTAAGGTGTTGGGGGCTATATCGGAGGCATTACTGAAAGGATCTCGGGGGCTCCTAAAAAGAATAGTTAATGCATGATCACATCGAATTAGTATGGAAATATATACTAGATATTCGTAACTGAAGAAAAAAAAACCCAACTTTATGAGATAGTTTGAATGTGATCAGAAGTGTTTAGGTGCACTAACAAGATATGGACACTGATTCAGGTCCTTGCATGTGAAGTCCATAGAAAGACAAAGAAAAACTAATAGGGATTTAGAGCATGTAGTGCAATCACTAAATGGTGGTGACAAGTAAGTCGACATTGCCATGGTCAAGTAAGGCCTTGCTCTTAGATTGAAGCTTAGGAAGTGTAGGAGTATTTTTTTTTCTTTGTTGCATGTCTATAATCTAAAATAAGAATATAGGCTGAACTCGTCATTTGTGATACTGAGTACAAGACCTTAGCCTCATAGGCACTAGTATGATGTCATTCTTAAGTGACTGAAATTGTCAGGGAGTACATTCAGTCTAACAATGTTTGTAAGGGTACTTGACGCAATCAATTTAAAACCAACGATGATCTACTAGGGGTAGTGGATCACACTATCCGAAGGATTATGTAGTGATTTGGCCAATCCTACTAGTTGGTTAGTATAATGGAAATGAGAAGAAATATGTGTTTAATCATGCCTAAGTAGGAGATGTAGAAATGTATGGGATGGTCATGATTGATCACGCCCAAAACGAAGTGTTCCTTAGAGAAAGGCCTCTTGAAAAAATAAACCACATGAGTAGTAGTGATTGATGGGAAACATCCGAAGTCCTCATGAAGAGTCCTCTTAGAAGATGTAACTCCTTGGGAAGAGTTGGTTTATAACCTTATCAATTTTATCTCTCATGAAAATTTGTGTACGTAGGGAAAGATTTGTGTTGGTTTTTCAACCAATACAACCATACATTTATGGGTATCATATATACTAAGGTGTATCTAGATAGGGGTGTGTTTTTTCCCTCACACCCTTTGGAAAAATATAAATAGAAAAGGGGTCTGAATGTATCCCACATCAAATTGGAAAAGAATTCTTTCCTAATTTCTCTTTACTCTCATTCTTGTCTTAAACTCTTATATATTTGTGGAAAGGTTTGTGAGTGATTCATTATCTCATGACATCTCACTACAACATTGTCTAGAAATGGTTTGTTTAAACCGAATAAAACCCAACCCATTAAACCGATTATCAATGGTATAAAGGTAATCCGTTTTTGTTCTTATCTTATTGGTTGATGACCTTTGTGGGGCTGACATAAAGTTGGAACACAAAGATTTATAACAAATTCAATTAATGAATTTATTTGTATAAATGAATGGAATATAATCTCTTTTCCAAAAAGGGGGGGGGGAAACCTCTAATTCTTGTCAATGAAAGATTTAGGAGGTAGACAACATATTCCTTGTACCTAAAGCTTGATTTTATTAATTATGTGTGTGGTCTTCTTCTAGGGGATTCATCTTTGATATAGAATGCTGAAAATACCATAGGCATCCTCTCAGGGCCAAACTTTATGCTGTATTTCTAAGGCTATAAGAAGTTTCATCATCTTTGTAGTGACTATAGTTGATAGAGACAATGGAAAATATGCTTTGACTTCAAACATTTAGAGAGCTTTGAAGTACTCTGGAGCTTTGTCTTCTTCTTTTGGATCTCTTGTTGAAGTATTACAAAGATCCACATACTATGTAAATGAGGAGTATTTATAGATTTTAAAGCAGAATTTATCCATACCTTTGATTACGTATTAATTGGATTTCATTACATTTTGTCTTGTTGATTGATTTTAGTTTCTCTATTTGGATAAAAAGCAATTTATTGAATTTTTTTTTATTTCTTGACTGGCATATCTTCCCTTGTTTTTTCAGGAGTAAATAGATTTGATTTCATTCAAATCCTTTTTAATGAAGCAATTTTTTGTTTTTAGATTTTAAGTTTATTAATGGGTTAAGTGTGTAGACCAGGTGGTCCATAAGTTAATGTTTTGCAAACCCATACCTAGGCCTATTGGGCCTAATTTATGTTAGAGCCAAGTGCAAAAGCTACGTATAAATTAACTTAAATACCATTTAATCCAAGTCAATGAGGCATTGAATTTTCAAGGTTTAGACGGTGGTCATGGCCTCCCACTACTTGTGCAAGGGAATCAACTGCACAAATGCTACGATTCAACCAAGCTCGAAGTTAAGTCTTCTCTCCTGTAAATTTGCATGATCCAATGGATAGATAATCACTTCCTATAAATACCCAAATCACATATTTTTCTTGCTACAAATTATCTATTTACTATAACAAAGAACAAGAAAGAACTTTTGCTAATCAAAGGGCACCATTCAATGTTTAAGTTAATAAACAAAGGAGAGTTAACTGTCTTCTTTATGTTGCTTTCTTTCAAAATCTCTCTTACACACCTGATTCTATTTTGACAAAACCTCTTCCTTTTCTTTAGATTTTTTCTAATGGAGACATTAGTCTTTATTTATAAAGTTGCAATTCAATGGGCTTAATGAGACCTATTATTATGCTACCTTAATGGGCTTGATTGTCCCATCTTAATGGACTTAATTATCAACCTGTAACTGTTGTGAAAATGTCAAAAGTCAGCCTAGAATACTCGAATCTTTGTCTAGAATTGTTGAACTTTATTTAATGAATTGTCACTATTGACAAATGTCAAAGATTTTTTTGTCTAGGTTCATCGAACCTTAGTAAATGTTTCATAACTGTTAAAGAATTCAAATAGATTTTGGCATTACCACTTCATGACTGACAGGCAAACAAAAAGTTTATTTATTTCAAAACAAAATTATTATATTTTATATTTTTTTAAAATTTCCAAAGTATTTGCCCATATGCTTTCCCTAAAGTATATACACGCATGCTTTAATCAAAAGTATCTGCACAATTACATTTAAAATTTAAAATATATCCAACAATCAACCACTTATTTCAATTTTAGTTTTGGTCAAATAAGGGCATTTTACAAAGGTCAATGGACATAAATTAAGATGGCTTTACCCTTAAACCTCTACATAGTGCAAATAAAAAAAAAGCTTGTCTAAGATTTCAGTAGATGGAAAATTGAATTAAATCTTTATTTGACAAAGATCCTTGTCGCATGTATAATCCTAAACAAAGAAACAATTTCTAATTATATTAACACTTTAACATTTGTTTGATCTAGTTTTAATGAGTGTTCTAGAGATTTGCAAAGTATCAAAGGATGTGACTGCCTTCCACACTTAGAGAGGTGAGTTTTTATCAAGAGTTTTGACTTTATTCCAACCAATAATAGGTCTATAATTAAGAGAATACAATTCTTAATCTCTATCATATGCAAGAAAACATTTACAGGAATTTAGCACAACTACCATACAACATCTATATATAAAGTTATTTGTAAGAACATCAATGAATATGTAATTTTATTAATAAACTTTATGTTTACAACTACTGATAACACTAGCTTATTATCCCATTAAACCTGAAAGCAAATTCGGTTTCTATCAAGTACAACTTTTATAGGTATTTTAAACCCATCCCCTCGGATACTTTAATCAAAGTATCCACATGGATACTTCTACCAAATTATCTGCATAAATACTTTTTCCAAAGTATCCGCTCAGATGATTTAATCAAAAGTATCGTCATAGATACATTTAAAAAATGAAATATATCTAGAAATACCCCCACTAATTTTAATTTTAGTTATGGTCAAATAAGAGCAATTTACAAAGGTTAATGGACATAAGTTACGGTGGCTTTACTCTTGAACCTCTAAATAATGTAGACAAAAATGAGCTTCTCTAAGATTTTAGTGGATGGAATGTTGAACTATATATATATATATATATATATATATATATATATATATTTGACAAACATCATTGTTGCATATATAGTCCTTAACAAATAAATGATTTCTAATTAGCTTAGCACTTTAATGTTTATGCTTGATCCTGGTTTTATTAAGTGTTCTAGAGATTGTCTGAATTTCATAGGAAGTGACCAGATTCAACACTCAAAAATGTGAGTTTCTATCAAGAGTATTAACCTTATTCCAACCAATAGTAGGTCTATATAACTCATTAAGAGAATATAATTCTCAATCTCTATCATTTGTAAGAAAACAATTTCAAGAATTTAGCATAACTACCATACAACATCTATAGGTAAATTTATTTGTAGGAACATCAATGAAGGTCTAATTTTATCAATAAACATTGTGCTTACAACTATTGATAACACTAACTTATTATCCCATTGAACCTAGAAACATGTTGGGTTTCTATCAAGTACAACTTTAATGGGAATTTCAAACTCATTCCCTTTGTAGTTGAAAATACTAGTTTTTTCTTGACACCTTTAGATAATGGGTTAGCCAAATTCTCTTTGGACTTCATATACTAAATGACTATAACATCCTCAATTATAAGACCCATCATATGATTTTTCTTCAAGCATATTGACATAGATTTTGTTGTTTTGATTCTTTGAAAAACTTTAATTTTTTATTAATTTTCATAAAAATATAGATCATAGGCAAACATCCTCCCATGATCACCATATGAAATCTTAGGATTTAATGAAAGAATATTAAGAATAATACCTTAAAAGCTAAATCGAACACAAGATGATGATCTGACCCGGTCTCTAAAGCATTCACACCTACTCTATAATTCTTTGTGCTTCTCCCACTTCTAGAAAAGTTCCAATACCCTATCTAAATGTGGGTAACTCTTTATATAAAGTATTTGATAAGCCAAAGTAATCCTAGGGGGTGTGGGATCCTTATGGGAGTCTTATCCTTAGGTTGTGGGGCCTAGTATCCTTAATTAAGTCAAACTACATTAAGGACACTCTACCTTATATCAATTATAAAGTAGCACACCACTAATTGCAATAATCCCTGTTACATATTACATTTAAACTCCCAAAGATAAGAAAATAGCAATGAGACCCTTCTTTACAAACATTTCACAAATATGTCATTTTACTTAATAATATTCCCAAATAACCTTTAAGATGATTAAATAATCACTATTTAACCCTGTGGTTATTAGAAAATCATCATTAGGAACTTGATGAATCAATTGAACATTCAAAAACATTTAATTGATAAAAATCATTTTCAAAATAAAATATATTTATTATAATATAATTTTGAAAACATTTGACAAACACTTTATTAAGAATCACTGGCGCTAGATTTTCATGTCCAATTAAATCGCGTATTTCTTAAACTAAATATCCTCTCACTTAAGGGTAGAGGATTCCTTGTTGGAAACTTACATCGTCTCAAGTATCATGTAGAATATCCAAACTACCCATGATATAGCTTCCAATTAGGCATCATTGGTTGGTATCTCAAAATAACTAACAAATAACTTAGAGAAATACAAATCCCTCGGTCTAAGGACGAGTTTGTAAATATGAACAATATTTATCTTGACAGTGATGTTTTACCATGTGTGTTCATAAAAAAATCCCTTTAATGCATTTATATAATGCACTCACATGCAATCTTAAAGTCACACCCTAGTGACTGAAATTACATCACTTAATCATATGGTAGCTCTACATGTAACAACCTTATAAGTGATGTGTCCAACATCACCCATAACTATAAACTTTCAAGTCTACAAGAACTGGATTGTCAAATCTTTCCACACATTCCAATGTGTCTAGCGTCCTACTATATTACCTGAGAACCACTTATCTCATCTCATGAGATTAAATAATTACCCATATAATGAAACAAATACATGTGATGATAGAATAAATAATTCATTAATCATGTCTATATTTTATGTGAACGGCTTTGTTAGGACACATATTTCCAATAATCTCCCACTTGTCCTCAAAGCCAATCACTAATTGGTCGAATACACATCTAGCCAATGTGTGCATCTAATGCCTTTTGTAGAACCTTAGTCATAGGTTTACAAGATTATCTAGGAAAGTAATCATGGTGAAACCAATTTCACCTCATTGAGTCATAAGTGATCAATCTAAGGGAATTACATTAAATTATATGGAGCCAGTGTAACTTAATCCCTTTTATACCACTTCTTAAACTACATCATATTCTACCCATGTTGTAGAATCTACAGTACATTACTGTGTCATACTCATATAATTAATGAGCTTTCTCCCATTGTAAAACATAACCAAACACTATCCAACATTTTGAATTGTTCACACTTTTGTAAACATAATTATTGGTCCTTATCTTTATTTTAGCATATGATTTTTAACTATCTAATGATCTCATCCTAGATTACTTTAAAAACCTATTTACTATATTAACTGTATAACTTGAATATTCTCACATCATTCATAATGTATAGAACATAACCAACATATTGGACCAAAATAAATAATCGCATTTTTATTTACTTTCTTATGCACACCTAGCTCTTCAGAATCCTTATAAAGCTTAATTGTTTGATCAAAAGAATACTTTATTTAGATTTGTCAGCAATCAAATGAACCTCATCCATTTAGGTGAGAACTAGAAAATTCAGAAACTCTCCCATTGCATCAAAGAACTAGTACATTAAAAGGTTAATTGGTTCTTAGAACTTATTCTCTAACTAATCTAGTTGTACTAGATTTTTGGACAGTTTGTAAAATAATCATATTCTTTTATGTATAACTAGAGATTGTTATCTTTCTAAAATATCACATCTAAAACAGTTTTTCTTATCTAAAAACATAGAAATTAATTCTTTAACTTTTGTATTATACCTAACTATTAAGTTCACTTTTCTATATTATACCTAATAAACTTATGTAAAACAGTCCTATACTTACCATCTTGATTGGGTCTTCACCTAATTCGTAATCTATTAGAC